>CM031625.1:53410362-53422862 GCA_018398815.1 Conus ventricosus
TGCAGGTGTTCTGTATCTCTCGGGCCCTGGTTTGACGCCGCGGGCGGGATTCGGGATATGTATGATGAAGTAAGAGTTAAAGAAAACCCCTTGCAATACAGTCTCAGATCGGAAGGAAATCCGTAGCATCTTCTTCATCATCCTCATTCTATCGCATCAGCATTAAAAAAATAAAGTAAATAGTAACGAATTTTCTGTTTTGTCCCCTTCATGTTCTGCTCTAATGGTGACTCAGTTTCGATGTGTCCTCTCCCCATCGGTGGCCTTGGTGTGATCTCGGTGTGATCTGGCGGGGTGTCACCGGTTGTTGGCAGACTCATGGGGGGCGGCTTGCCGTTAGGTGGTGGTTGTGCCTCACTCAGGACGGCTCCGCGACTAAAGCAATTACTGTCGTCAGTATGGGGTTCTGTGGGCGGTGCTTTGTTGTCCTGAGTATGTTGGATCCAAACAGGCGCCACTCGGCACTCACTACCGAGGACTCGACCTGCACAGTGCAGTGTCTCCTCCGGGGGGTTTGATGCCTCTGGCGACTAGACATTATTGACTGTCCCCTGTGGATTTTGCCGGTGCGTGATGCTGGGGCTTGTTGCCGTGTGCGGGGCCGGGGGTCCGGGGTGTCTTCGGGGTTGTGCTGTGGATGGCGAGGGGGCGGTAAGTGGGCGGGTGGTGCAATACCATTGATATGGCACAGAAGATGGGGACAGCACCAAAAAAGTGATTAATCAGAAAGTGCAGTGACTTCATCTACATGTCTATTTCTTAGGTGGAAGAGGGCGCACACTGACAGAGACTGTGTGCGATGATGTTGTACCTATGTGCGTGTAGCCTGAAGTAAGTCTATAATCATTTAACCCCCGGTAATAGCTGTATTTCTTTCTTTCTTTCTTTAAAAAAAAAACAAAAAAAAAAACGAAAAAAAAAAAAAAAAAAAAATAAAAAAATAAAAAAAAAAATATCAAAAAAAAACACCCACTTACTAAACTGCATTCGCTCATTATTAGTCACACCCATCCGGAATATTTTATATAATGTCTGTTACAAACAAGAACGAGGAAAAAGTACAAAAATGGAAGAGGAGGGAGAAGGAAAAGGAAAGAGGAAGAGGAGAAGGTGTGGTGGAAGAAGACGAGGTGGAAGAGAGGAGGAAGGAAGGGAGAAGAGGAGGGTAGGATCGGAAAATGAAAAAGAGAAGGGAGGAGGAGGAGGAACAGGGACAGGAAGTGTAGGAGTGTAGGCGGTAGGAGTAGGAGGAGAGGAGAAGGAAAGAGGAGGGGAGCAGGGCAGAGGATACAGGAAGTAGGAGCAATGGGCAGGAAAAGGATGAGAGCAAGGGCAGGAGGAAGTGTAGAGTAGGCGGAGGAGGAAGGAGGAGGGGGAAGAGGGAAAGACAGTAAGTAAGAAGAAGTTTTGAAGGAGGGATAAATAAGAAGAAAGACACAGATTTAAAAAAAAGAAGTCATGAAAGTCATACGTATCATTTTTGCCTTTACAATCATGGAAAACGTTACTGAATAATCATGTGTTTTTTTTTTTAACAAATATTCTCCAACGAAGGGGGGTAGCCTCCCCCCTACGTTCTGTCATATCTCGCCACAATAAAAAAAAAAAAACTACACCAAGACAACATTTTTTTTTCGGGCGATACTGACCAAAGCATCCAAGTAGCAGGGTGTCGGGTCCCGGTTCTTTGGTCTCCCGTCTTGTCTAGGGCTTGTCCAGTCTTGGGGAAAATATGACACCGTCGACTTGGCAAAACTCGCAAGACACAGGCTATTTCGACAAATCCATTCTTCGTCATAAATTTATCCAGTTTTGACGTGTTGTCTGGAGGGGGTTGTAAAGGTTTCCTGTTTGAGGTGAAGCGATTCCTGATCTCCTTTCTCCTGGTTAATGCACGCTGTGGTTGCTGGGGCGGTTGATCGGGGTGAAGTGCTGAACATTATTTACGAACGCTTTATTTTTAAAAAAAGAAAGAAATAAAAATTGCGGCTTTTGCCACTTTTGTTACCACTTTCTTTTTCTTTTTTTTCTTCTTCTTTTTCATTGAACAATGGTGCTTTCCTGAATTACGCTGATGTTAATGTAATAACCGTTTTATGTGTGTGTGTGTTGTTGTGTGGTGTGTGTGTGTGTTGTGTTGTGTGTTGTGTGTGTGTGTGGTTTCGTTCCATGTTCGCTTTGCTTTTGTAAGAATAAACGTCTGATGATTCTGTCCCCTCTAACTCTCTCTCTCTCTCTCTCTCTTCTTCTCTCTCTCTCTCTTCTCTCTCTCTCTCTCTCTCTCTCTCTCGGATGTTGACGAGAGAGAGTAGAGAGGGAGATGAGAGAGGAGAGAGAGAGAAGGAGCGGAGGCGGGGGAGAGAGAGGGAGAGGGAAGGAGGGAGGTAGTTGACGTGAGAAGGGGAGAGAGAGGAGTGAGCCGGAGAGAAGTGTACGGTGGGGTGTAGAGTAGCGGAGCCACCCCCGAGAATCACCCACAGAAGGAACGAGGGTGGGAGAGAGAGAGAGGAGAAGTATCTGACGAATGTTTTTTAAGAAATTTGACGAATATACAAATTTGTACTATATCTGCCAGAGCGGAAAAGCAGGTTTATTACACGTTCTGTAGCAAGTGTTTATTTATTACGCTTTAAGAAAAAGAAAAGAAAAAAAAGAGGACGATAGAAGAAAGTGCGAAATCTTTTTCATCTGGTAATGATTGGGTTGTTTAGTATTGAAAGGGTTTTAAATCAGTAAATGTGGGGAAGGCAAAGTGCAATAGAGAATACCTCTGATGGAGTAGCAATGTCCAGGGGTTTGCCGGGGCAGACGGATGAATTGGGTTAGTGGTGGGTGTGTAGAGCCTGGATAGTTGGGTGGGGTGTGGTGCTGGTCGCATGGGGTGGAGGCTCTGGTGTCTGGCAACCGCCGGGGCAGTCATGGCGGTGGGCCTGGGCAGGTGTATAGGGGCGACTCAGAGGGCAAACAGGGTCGCGCCGCGACGCTTGGCAACCCGGGACAGCGGAGCGCAGCGAGCGCGCGCTAGCGCGAGGAGCAGCGAGCGCGGCAGAGCAGAGCGCGCGCGCTCGATCGCGCAGCTGCGCGCGCGCGAGCAGCGCGACTCGCGGGTGCGTGCGGTGGCGTGGGTGCCTGGCGTGCGGGCGTTCTTGTGGGAGCGGGGTGCGTGAGTGAGGGTGGGCGTGTCGCCTGGCCCGTGCTATGGCGTGCGTGCAGTTGCTAGACGTGCGTGCGTGCCGTGGCGTGCGTCGCGAGCACTTGCAAGCACGATGCGTCACCCTCCCCTTCCTACCTTCCTACCTAGCTATCCGACTCCCTCCTCTATATATCTTTCTCCATCTTCTCTATCACATCGCGATCATAAGCAATTAATTCAATCAATCAATTTTCAACCAGTCAGTCAATCCATCAATTAATCTATCTGTCTGTTCTGTCCGTCTCTCAACCTTTCTTTCTGTATCTAAGCTATTTCGATCAATACTGCGAATCATTCTATCGATCTATCAGTGTTCAATTAGTCAGTTCAGGTCAGTTAATTGGAATCGGTCGATTCTGTCTGTGTGTCTGTCTGTGTGGGTGTCTGTCTGGCTCTCTGTCTTCTTTCTCTCTCTCTCTCTCTCTCTATCTCTCATCTCTCTCTCTTGATATCGAGCTTACTTATCAATCTCCTAGCCAAGTCCCCTGAAGTGCCTAATATCTTGCAGGTAGGATCCAACATAAGAAAAATACACGTGCTAAAAGTTGGGCCAGTCAGATTGGCAGCCACCGAACAACCTGGATTACAGTACCACTCACCAAGTGAACAGCCTTGACCCCTACCGGTCATCGTCCAGCAAAAACACACACACACACACACACTCACACACTCACACACACACACACCACACACACACCACACACACAACACACACACACAATTCGAAGAAAAATGGCTTTACAAAGGAGCCTGTAACAAAACCAGAGAGGCTTAAAAAAAATCCAAAAAAATAAAAATCTCAGTCACTGTGAAAATGATCTGAGTTTTTTAAAAAAAAAAATAAAAGGGGACCAAACAAGATATTAATTAGGGGGGCAGAGGTTTGAGGAAGAAGGGGGGGGGGGGGGGAGGGGGGGGGGAAGCCGAGTTGGGAGGGGGCGGGTTGGAGCGTTGAGGAAGGGGGTTATCAGTGGGGGCGGGGGACGGTGGGGGCAGGAGGGGCGAGGGTAGGGGCGGGCCTGGGAGTTGAGGAACGAGTAGATAGAGGGGTCTGCGCTCGGGGGGGGGGGGGGTGGGCGGGGGGGGGGGCAGGGAGGGGGCAGGAGGCGGCAGCGCGGGGGGGGGGGGGGGGGGGGGGGGTGGGGGGGGGGGGTGGGAGGGGGCAGGAGGGGGCGAGGGCGCGGGGTGGAGATTGAGGGAACGGGGTAGAGGGGGGCGGGGGTGTGGGGGCAGGAGGTGGCGAGGGCGGAGCTTGCAGAGTTGTGGAACGGTGTTTAGAGGGGGCGGCGGGTGGGGGCAGGAGGGGGCGAGGGGGCGGGCTGGGAGAGTTGAGGAACGAGGTAGAGGGGGGGGGGGGGGGGGGGGGGGGGTTTGGAGGGGCGCGAACGGCGTGGGCGGGCGCTGTGGAGTGTTGAGGACGAGGTTAGAGGGGGTGGCGGTGGTGGGGGCAGGGAGGGGGTGAGATGGGTTGGAGACTTGTAGGAACGAGGTAGAGGGGTGGTGGCGTGGCCGGGGGGGGGGGGGGGGGGGGGGGGGGCTGGCCGGGGGGGGGGGGGGGGGGGGGGCGGGCCGGAGGGCGGGGGGGTGCGCGGGGCGGGAGGGGGGGGCGGGGTGGTGGTGTGGAGGAAACGGGAAAGAGAGGCTGCAGATGTGAAGAGAGGGCAGGGTTTCAAAATAGCGTCCAAGTATTTCAAACCAGACAGGAAGTCTATACTCACCAAAATCAGGCCACATTTCACAAAAAAGGTCAGACCGTCATTGTATCCAAAAACGCCAAAAAAAAGAAAGAAATACAAAAACCCCAAACAAACACATACAGATCAGGCATTGAGAATGACATTGGTAAATGAACACCACAGACTGTGTAAAACAAACACATACAGATCAGCAAGAGAATGCCATTGGTAAATGAAACACATCAACTGTTGTAAAACAAACCACATTTACAGTTCAGCAAAGAATGCCATTGGTAAATGAACACCACAGGACTGTCGTCTCAATCGGAGCAGTGTGATCTATTTGTTAGTGAGGGGGCCCCCTGCAGCTGGCCGGAAATCATAAAACAAATCTTTAATATATAGTGTTAGCGCACCGAAAAAAAATAAGAATAAAAAAAAAGGATGGAAATCCACGTGGACACAAACGAATCACAGGACAAAACACTTGGCGTTTCGACCTTTTAAGTCTTTCTTCAGGCAAGAATTTGCTCGTACATTTTGCGTTGTCTGATTGTTTTGTATCTGCCTGACGAAAAGACCTAAGAGGTATAGAGGTCGAAATAGCGTTGTGGTTTGCCTTGTGATGGGTATGTCCTTTTTTTTTTTTTTTTTTTTTTTTTTTTTTGCGGTGCTGCTAACTCTAATATCTAAAATGATGGTGTTTGTTGGAGTGAGAAAAGCACAGTGAGACAAAAAAAAAAGAGGGGGGGGGGGGGGGGGGGGGGGGGGGGGGGGGGGGGTTTGGGGGGGGCGGGGGGGGGGGGGGTTGGGGGGGGGGGTTTATTGGTTACGGTTTAGGGGGGGGGGGCGTTTAGGGGGGGGGGGGGTTTCATTTATTAGGAGGATGGAGCCCTGGCGATTCTAAAAAAAAAAATAAAAAAAAAAAAAAAAAAAAACGGGGGTTCTCTAAATTTTTTTTTATTTTAAAGGTCTAAAAGAAACGAAAAAATGTGGGGGAATATTTGGGGGTTGGAGGCAAGAAATAAACAACAACAAAAACCCAAAATCAAAACGAAAAGCGTCTGGACTTCTAGTCCTCCTCCACGAATGATATTGTAACGGGCCGTCTACAGCCGACGTTGGTGCCCTGGGTAGAGAATTTCAGCCCAGAAGGGGTGTGGCTGCTTGAGCCGGTCCCACCCCTGGCTACTGTGCTAGAATAAGCTACCCTAATTCTGTGCTAGCATCGCACCAGGGGGAGAGAAAATCACCACCCAAGGGGACTCCGGAGAAGAGGCACAGCCGAAGCGTGTTTGTAAGTCAGTTGTGGAATGGAAGAATGAGCGGGGAAGGACAGGAGAGGGTGGAGAGAGTGACGAGAGAGAGAGATGAGAGTGGAGAGAGGAGAGAGGTGTCAGATGAGTGAGACACGACCCTGAGGGAGAGGCACCAACCCGAGAGATCGAGCATGAGAGGAGATTGAGAGAGCGAGAAATGGAGAGGGCGGAGAGGAGAGTGAGGAGAAGAGAGAGGGAGAGGTGGTGAGAGAGAGAGAGAGAGAAAAACAGGGCACGAAAGGAAGTACACACAAACTCACCACCACAACACACACACACACACACCACAACACGCGCGCAGCGCGCGCGCGCAGCGCCCGCAATTATTCACTCCAACCGCCTACCCACACCTAACACCCCATCGCTCTCCACCCCACCCCCTAATTCATCATCTTTTAAGCGCGCAACATACGCACACAGAAGGCGCGCACAGGCACTGCACGGACGACACACCCAGCCACTCACACACACACACACACACACACAAACACACACCCACACACAACACACACACCACCACACACTTACAATCTCCATACACATACGCACACTCGCACACTTACAACCACACATACACAAAACCACACACAACACACCCACGTCACACAAGCACCTGCACGAATGCACACACCTACGCAGGCACACAACCCGAGAGAGAGAGAGAAGAGATGGAGGAGGAGAGAAGAGAGAGAGAGAGAGAGAGAGAGACACCACACACACATTCAACACAACACACACACACCACACACCACACTCAACACACACACACAAAGAAAGACAGACACAGCACGACATACAGACAGACAAAGAAAAAACAGAGATAGAGAGAGAGAGAGAGCCGAGACAAAGAGTACGACAAAAAAGAACAGGTGGTTCGGGGCGGGGGGGGGTAAGGTACGTCGTACACACACAGCGATGTTACATTATACCAGTTCTTGACAACATCAAGGTACGTTGTAATATACGACTGCCGCAGCTTTGGTAGCTGTGATTAAGGCAGTATAGTGACGGTGGTTGTGGAAGCAGTTGGCCGTGGCACTAACATATGAGGTTGTAACCCACTTCTAAAGAGCTATCATCACTTCAGAGATTGAGAGACACAGGACACACCACAGTTTACGATGGCGCACTAATCACTATGATCTTCATTGTATAGCGTGTTGAAGCCGGCTGACATACAAATGCGCCCAGCGTTTAATGTTTAAACTGATAATTGATCAAGAGAGCAAACTCCCCACCAATTATTTCTCTTATTTGGGGAGGGAGGGGGGATTTTCACTGATGACATCACAAACAATCTTGAAATACATGACCCTTCCCCTGTGCTGGCAATCGAATATTTCTAGGCACCTTTGCACTCACCCGTGACCCCCATCTTGCTTCATCTGTAAGCCCCCCCCCCCCCCCCCCCCCCCCCCCCCCCCCCCCCCCCCCCTCCCCCCCACCCCCGCCCCCCCCATACCCCCCCACCCCCCCCCCCCCCCCCCCCCCCCCCCCCCCCCCCCCCTCCCCCACCCCCCCCCCCCCCCCCCCCCCTCACCACAGCATATCCCCCGCACATTCGCCCCCAGATAGTCCCATTCGATTGTCGCTTGGATACTACCTGGCTTGAATCCTTCACCGGCCATAGGAAAAAAATTGAAGGATGAGATAACTGTCAAACACAATCAAAAAATTCTCAAATCCAATCAAATGGCGCCAGTGATAAAGACTCGACTCCTAAAGACTGTCTCGGCGCATTAATATTTGGTGTGCGGCCACCCAGGCAGGTGTGTGTGGGGGTGGGTGTGTGTGAGTGGGGTGGGGGGGCGGTGGGGGGGCGGGGGTGCGGATGGAGGTGGTGGAGGGGGGAGATTATGGAAGCTACAGACGGCATTAAGTCAGCTTTCATTGGTTGTTTCCGTCTGTTGTACACAATGGTCGTCAGGATTGCTGCCGCTGGATAAGAAGAGGTGATATATCTCCCCCCCTCGGCCTTTTGGGTGGTTAGTGTCTCACTTTGTCCTTCGGATCCACGACGACCCCCCCCCCCCCCCCCCCCCCCCCCCCCCCACCCCCCCCCCCCCCCCCCCCCCCCCCCCCCCCCCCCCCCCCTCCCACCCCCCCCCCCCCCCCCCCCCCCCCCCCCCCCGCCCCCCCCCCCCCCCCCCCCCCCCCCCCCCCCACCCCCCCCCCCCCCCCCCCCCCCCCCCCCCCCCCCCCCCCCCCCCCCCCCCCCCCCCCCCCCCCCCCCCCCCCCCCCCCCCCCCCCCCCCCCCCCCCCCCCCCCCCCTCCCCCCCCCCCCCCCCCCCCCCCCCCCCCCCCCAGCTGTTCACTTACACGACACACACACACCACTACACTCTTACGTCGCACCGCACGCACACGCATACGCGGCATGCACGCACGCACAGGCACGCACGCACGCACTCACACACCACACACACACACACCACACACACACACACACACGACCAACACCACACCCCACACACGCGCGTGTTAGCTCACGCCGCACGCTCACGCGAGAGCGCACGCAGCACACAATAAACACACACGCGCACCCGCGAACGCATGTGCTCGCGCATGCACGTAGCGCGCACGCACACACTCAAACAACAACACACACACACACACACACACACTCACACAGACACACAACACACCCACGTATGCACGCACACGACACACGCGCACACCACACACACACACCCACACACCACCACACACCACACACACACCACCACACACCACAACTGTTTTGTTCATGGTGCAGGAGATATTTACACTTTTTTTCTTGATGAAGAGAAACAAGATGTGAAGAAGAGAGGGCGACCCCCAGGGAGAGGGTGCCTCATTGGTTAGAGGGTGAGGTAGTGACGTTGAGATAGGCCTGCCCTGGGAGTCTGTGTTGGTGGACAAAGACTTGTGCGTCCAAGAATTTGTGGCACACAAAAACAGCAAAAGCCAGCAGAACCCTAGGCCGCCATAAGGAGGACCTTTGACCATCTTACGCCGGTAAGAAACCTGAGTTCACTCTACAAGTCCCTAGGTGAGACCTGCCCTCTTCCGTTTGCCAAACCAAGACACAAGACACTCTGCAGTGGACCTGAGGATGTTCCATAAAGGAGAGCAACCCGCCTGATAGGTCCCCTGGAAGGATCTCCCCTACCAGAACGTCTTGCTTGCTGATGCTAACCACGAGATTGGAAGCATCGCCATTTACCAGGGGTGTCATGATCGACTTAGGATATCAAAATACGTCCACAGGTATTTAATGGACGACACACGATCGACCAGTGTGCCTCCCCCTCTTCCAAGGCTATGGTACTCGTGGGAAACAGTCTTTCAGCTGGCCACAAAAAAGACACTGCATGTTGATAACACACGAGCATGGTTACTGCTCCCAGCGTGTCATCACAGTCTGGAACAGCCTTCCGGACAATGTGTAACCGCCCCATCCGTCAGTGCGTTTAAAATGACTGACGCGCTACTGGAGGAAGGCACCGACTCTCTCTACGACCCCGAATGATACCACTAGGTTTTGCGCCAAGATGCCACTCACAGTCTAGTGATTTCTTTTTTCCTGGAACGGTGAAAGGCCATATAGGCCTTTTCCACCGCAACAATAAAGTATCAGTAAGTAAGTATCAATTATTAGTCACCCAAGCAAGATCATGCTACGAATTCGCCTCAACTGGACTGAAGTCAAGGCCGAAGAAGTACACGCCCGAAGACAAGCTGGTTTCGAAGGGGGAAGACCATTGAGCAAAATATTCAGTAGCAGATACTCAATGACGAGCACCTCAAACACCAAACGCGACTTGTTTTCCACAATTTGATTGTCTTCAAGAAAGCGTTTGACAGGGTTTTTGGCTTCATCATGAGGGGACTCGGATATGGCATTGTGCTTATGAGAGGATATGGATTCGGTCGAAGGCATCGTGAGCGGATGGAGGCCCCATCCCATACAAGAAACTCCAACAGTGCAGTCATAGTTCTCCTCCAACATTCAAACTTTGACGTCACGCAGTTCCTTTGAAGTACAAAATTGTGTTGCAACAAAAAAAAAAACACAAACAAACCAAAAAAAAAAAAAAAAAAAAAAAAAAGAGCGAAGTGGAAGGAGAAGAGTGCGCACATGTGTGTGAGTGTGTGTGCGCGCGATTGTGTGCGGGTGTTACTTTCTGGCTTTTTACTTCTGTAACTGCACCGCTGGGACGGGATTGTACACAGTGACGCCTGTGAAATGGTGAAAGAAATACGTCATATTTTGAGAATTTATTTAATAGCCGCTCCATCGGGACACTTTCCTTACAGAACAGACCACGATTGGACATTGGCCGTCTTCCTTGCATTCTGTCAGACCTGATTATTGTAACGCTCTTCTCCATGGTGTCCCCGCAGCCTTACTCCAGCCACTACAAGTGTTCAAAATTCAGCCGCCGCTTCGCCTTGTCTTCAAGGTGCCCCAAACAGCACCATACTTCGGTTCTATTGAAAGAAATTACCCTGGCTCAAAAAGAGCACAGAGAATTCAGTATGAGTCGGCCTGGCTATGTTATAAGCGTTATCACAGGTTAAGGCACTACTTATCTCTCTGATCGCTTCGAAATATATGTTCCTACACGTCCCCTCCGTTCTTTCCTCTGATGACCGAATTGTTTGAAATCCCGCTTATAACCGAAAGCAGCTCGGTTTAGAGTCATTCTCATTTTCTGCGGAAGATCGGGAAATTTAGACCTTTCCATCTACGTCATGCCCTTCCTTTCCGACTTTCAAGTTTGCACTTAAAACGTAGCTGTTCAAACGCCAGTTGCAGGATACCCGCCTGAAATATTACTAAATTTACATGTCACTTGCACAACTTTCTCGTGTACAATGAGCTGTTCTCTGGCATTACAGTTGTGTTTATGTATGCGACATTATGTTCCAGTGGGTGTGTGTGTGTGTGTGTGTGTGTGTGTGTGTGTGTGGGAGTGTATATGTGTTTGGGCGCGCGCGCGCGCGCCGCGCGCGCGCGCGCGTGTGTGTGTGTGTGTGTGTGTGTGTGTGTGTGTGTGTGTGTGATGTGTGTGTGTGTTATGATCTGAGTGAACGAGAATTGTGTGTGTGGAGTGTGAGTGTGTGGGTGTGATGTGTGTGTGTGTTGTGTGTGGTTGTGTGGGTGGTGTGTGTGTGTGTGGTGTGAGTGTGTGTGTGTGCGTGCGTGCGTGCGGTGTGTGTGAGTGCGTGTGTGTGGTGTGATGTGTGTGTGTGTTGCGTGTGTGTGTGTGTGTGATGTGTGTGTGTGTGTGTGTGTGTGTGTGTGTGTGTGTGTGGTTGTGCGCGTGCGTGCGTACGTGTGGGCGTGCGCGTGTGTGTGTGTGTGCGGTGCGTGCGTGCTTTGCGTGCGGGTGTGTGTGTGGGTATGTTTTGTTTTATCTTTGAAGATTTTGAATTGTTAAACTTTAAAGCGCCCTGTAGCCTACGTTGTTTGGATGGGAGATATTGAAATTGTCCTCATTATCATGACCATTATCTCGCCTCCCTCCTCAAGAAGGTCTCAGAAAGTCAGAGTGTAACATTCACCGTTTTTCTGGGATTTTTCATGCATGGTTCTTGATACGGAATGTCAGCTTTTCTCCCAACTTCGAGAAAATTCTATGTATTTTGAGTGGTAACGCTATGCTATGGATGATGTATTCTTGTGTGTGTGTGTACTGTGTGAGTGTGTGTGTGTGTGTGTGTGTGTGTGTTGTGTGTGTGGGTGTGTATGAGGAGAGAGAGAGCGAGCAACGAGCGGAGAGAGAGAGAGAGAGTGGAGACTGATGAGCGAGAGGAGAGAGAGAGAGGAGAGTGAAGACGAGATTGTGAGTGAGAGAGAGAGAGAGAGAGAGAGAGGTTTGTAGCCCAGCCTAGAGCAAATGATCCACATCAGGGCTGTCACCCTTAAAATCACTCTCAAATGGATTTTTAAAACCAAAATGACAACAGCAGCTGCAACACAACAAAAACAAACTACAAATCAAAAACAACATCAAACAACAAATCACAACATACAACAACAACAAAACACACAGAACAACAAACCGTTGCATACAACTATTGTCTAAACTTAGGATACGGATATTGGCGTTTCGCTGTTGCACACGTATGTGACTAATGATATACACCACAGACGGAAGACGTTTGTATGTAATTCACTCTTTGTGTATTCATGTTGTGAATACCTAAAACCGAACCACAGTTTAAAACTCACACACACATACACACACTCACACACAGACACACATTCCTTGTCACCTACCAGTCTAACAGCTGTCACTCAAACATGTGTGACATTACTCTAT
>CM031625.1:53432862-53438436 GCA_018398815.1 Conus ventricosus
GAAATAGTTGTGGTATCCAGTCTGGACCAGCAGCGGTTTTGTGTTCCTCCTAGTTTGTATTGACCGAGACCTTGGCTGTTGATCGTGTCGGTGTGAGTGAGGGGTCGAGTGACAGTGTGCACGGGATGGATGGAAACGCTTCAAAAGCCCGAGACCTTGGCTGTTGATCGTGTCGGTGTGAGTGAGGGGTCGAGTGACAGTGTGCACGGGATGGATGGAAACGCTTCAAAAGCCCGAGACCTTGGCTGTTGATCGTGTCGGTGTGAGTGAGGGGTCGAGTGACAGTGTGCACGGGATGGATGGAAACGCTTCAAAGCCCGAGACCTTGGCTGTTGATCGTGTCGGTGTGAGTGAGGGGTCGAGTGACAGTGTGCACGGGATGGATGGAAACGCTTCAAAAGCCCGAGACCTTGGCTGTTGATTGTGTCGGTGTGAGTGAGGGGTCGAGTGACAGTAGACCTTGGCTGTTGATCGTGTCGGTGTGAGTGAGGGGTCGAGTGACAGTGTGCACGGAATGGATGGAAACGCTTCAAAAGCCCGAGACTTTGGCTGTTGATCGTGTCGGTGTGAGTGAGGGGTCGAGTGACAGTGTGCACGGGATGGATGGAAACGCTTCAAAAGCCGAGACCTTGGCTGTTGATCGTGTCGGTGTGAGTGAGGGGTCGAGTGACAGTGTGCACGGGATGGATGGAAACGCTTCAAAAGCCCGAGACCTTGGCTGTTGATCGTGTCGGTGTGAGTGAGGGGTCGAGTGACAGTGTGCACGGGATGGATGGAAACGCTTCAAAAGCCCGAGACCTTGGCTGTTGATCGTGTCGGTGTGAGTGAGGGGTCGAGTGACAGTGTGCACGGGATGGATGGAAACGCTTCAAAAGCCCGAGACCTTGGCTGTTGATCGTGTCGGTGTGAGTGAGGGGTCGAGTGACAGTGTGCACGGGATGGATGGAAACGCTTCAAAAGCCCGAGACCTTGGCTGTTGATCGTGTCGGTGTGAGTGAGGGGTCGAGTGACAGTGTGCACGGGATGGATGAAAACGCTTCAAAAGCCCGAGACCTTGGCTGTTGATCGTGTCGGTGTGAGTGAGGGGTCGAGTGACAGTGTGCACGGGATGGATGGAAACGCTTCAAAGCCCGAGACCTTGGCTGTTGATCGTGTCGGTGTGAGTGAGGGGTCGAGTGACAGTGTGCACGGGATGGATGGAAACGCTTCAAAAGCAGCACAGCCTTTCTCATTCCTCACTTGGAACGACAACGATCCAAACTTACAGACCACGATTTTTTTAAAAATTTCTGGTTTTGACTTTCTTTGCTTGGTAAAGACCTTTATGGAAGAAAAGGAATCCAATGTTTTCACAGGACTTAAAGCTTATTATACATCAGCAGTAAAGCTGTCACAAAAGGGAAGATGATCAGGAGGCATGATGTGCTTGATTAAGAACGAGTTCGCTCCTTTTGTAGAAATCATTGACGCAGAAAATTTTGTGAATTGTTGTGCATTTGTTGTTATTAAAAAAAAATCGTTCAGCTTAGAGAAAGATGTGTTATATATCGATGGCTTAGAGCCAACACGGTACATCTTCAGAAATACGTTTTCATTTTTTTAACGTAAATGTATGCTTAAACAATAATCTGTTTGTGTCAGATTTTTGTTTTTATATCTTTGATATTGGCAAAATTATGTGTGGTATTTGAATTTTAACATTATTAAGATTTCACGTTTTTTGTGTGCCAAAACTGTACATCTGCACACGCACTGCTTTATTTTCTTGCCAAAACATACAATCTACAGATGCAGTTTTGGCACAATATTGCTTTCAGTTTTCAGGAAGATATGTTAGGGTAAAAAGGAAACACCAACAGAAATGATGCTTTGGTGCAAATTAGAAAGTAATTTCTGCACACACAAAAAGTACAAAAAGAGATGAATGCCTTTTCGCAGTAAAAACTGACCGTATTTGCATTTTTTGTTTGTTTGTCAAAATGAGTTATTTTTACAATAACTTTCTTGAAGAAACCCATTCGTTGTCTGGCCAAAACAATGGAACATGTGCAGAGTGCTGACCCAACTGCTCTTGTTGGGGCACACACTGCGGTCAAAACGGAACCATTTTTCTTGGCTGAGAGCATGCACCGGCAGCAGTCGGATATGGCTTCCACGCCGCATGTCTTGCCAGTTCTCGAATGTCAGTGTTTGCTGGAGATCTGCCGATGTGTACTGTGTGTTCAACTGATTTGTTCTCATCTCTGTAAAATTTCGTTCTCTCTGCTCTCTTGTAATTAGACTGAAGTGTTTCGTACTGCCGTGGATATCACTTCCATTGGCGTGGATCCTCGCAAGGTGATCTGCTGGCTGTTTTCCCATCAGCAGCTCTCCGTTTTCCACAAGAGCGGTGATCTGATCCCTGGTTACTTTCAACATTGAGAGAGTCCATTAATTTCTACAGCCACAGTCCATTAATTTCTACAGCCACAGTCCATTAATTTCTACAGCCACAGTCCATTAATTTCTACAGCCACAGTCCATTAATTTCTACAGCCACAGTCCATTAATTTCTACAGCCACAGTCCATTAATTTCTACAGCCACAGTCCATTAATTTCTACAGCCACAGTCCATTAATTTCTACAGCCACAGTCCATTAATTTCTACAGCCACAGTCCATTAATTTCTACAGCCACAGTCCATTAATTTCTACAGCCACAGTCCATTAATTTCTACAGCCACAGTCCATTAATTTCTACAGCCACAGTCCATTAATTTCTACAGCCATAGTCCATTCATTTCTACAGCCACAGTCCATTAATTTCTACAGCCACAGTCCATTAATTTCTACAGCCACAGTCCATTAATTTCTACAGCCACAGTCCATTAATGTCTACAGCCACAGTCCATTAATGTCTACAGCCATAGTCCATTAATTTCTACAGCCACAGTCCATTAATTTCTACAGCCACAGTCCATTAATTTCTACAGCCACAGTCCATTAATTTCTACAGCCATAGTCCGTTAATTTCTACAGCCATAGTCCATGAATTTCTACAGCCATAGTCAATTAATTTCTAAAGCCATAGTCCATTCATTTCTACAGCCATAGTCCATTCATTTCTACAGCCATAGTCCATTCATTTCTACAGCCATAGTCCATTCATTTCTACAGCCATAGTCCATTCATTTCTACAGCCTCTTTCTCAAATTTGTACGATCCTGTCTTGTCTCTTCAACGTTGTTTCACAGCCCCAGGCTTTGTTCTCCAGGACTCCTCATTTTTCTGTCAGACAGGATCCTCGTCTGCTCTGCCCTTTGCCATTGTGAGTGTGTGCTGGATTTCCTGATGTTGGTTGGTGCGGAAGGCCTCCTCTTTTCTTCGGCATCCGCTGGCAATGGATTTCTGAAAGGTTGTAGTCGCCACGAATTGAGCTTGTCTACATATGTACTGATATGCTGTCCGTGGAGTCTGGTCCTTGGTGTGGGGATTGGTTGTCCAGAACAGAGTCATGCACTGGTCTCCTGGTGGACTGCTAGGGGTCTCCACAGAGTGGCCAGTCCTAGTATACTGATCCTGATGATAGTAATGGACACCCGTGAAAAGAGACTCAACCAGCCCTAGGATCTGCCAAACACACAGAAGTTGATGAAATTCTGACGAAAAAGAAGTCGCTAAAAATTAGAAGTCAGGAAATCGTGTCAAACAGACATACTTCTACACACACACACACACACACACACACACACACACACACACACACACACACACACACTCGCCCTTTTCCGCTGGTTTTCACTCTTTGTATTTCTTCGTTTTCATTATTTTATTATTGAAGTTTCTTTGTTTTGTTATGATGGCTTGATGTAAAAAAGCAGTTTCTCTGCTTATTCAATGTTCCATCTGGAAATAAAATTTTGACTTTGACTTTGACTTTGACACACACACACACACACACACACACACACGCCATGACTCTTGATACGAGACATTAAACCACAGGCAAAGAGATGATCAGAAAGCATGTGACTAAAGCCTTAGCTCTAGAAAAGACACATTGATCACATGTAGGGCGGACTGTTATCTTGAAAGAAAATTCTGCCAATTAATACAAGAGGGGTCACTAATCCCTGTAAGATCGGAGAAGAATAAATCTTATGACAGAAAAGGACTGTAAACCCGACGGAAGAAAACTGCTAACACCGATGTAAAACTGACAGAAAACCATGCGAAATGGGACCATAAACCTCTCACAAAAGTAAACTATATCATAGTCAAACGAGGATCCTAATCCTGATGATAGTAATGGACACCCGTGAAAAGAGACTCAACCAGTACTAGAGATGACTAACCCCTGTGGAAACAAGACGTTATGCGTTACAAAGACACTGACCATGGTCAGAACAGGGGACACTAGTTACTCTGAAAGGAGGACGCTAAACAACAAGGATAGAGGACATTAAAGCATGTGAAAAGAGGACACTAGTTACTATGAAAGGAGGGCGCTAAACAACAAGGATAGAGGACATTAGAGCATGTGAAAAGAGGACACTAGTTACCATGAAAGGAGGACGCTAAACAACAAGGATAGAGGACATTAGAGCATGTGAAAAGAGGACACTAGTTACCATGAAAGGAGGACGCTAAACAACAAGGATAGAGGACATTACAGCATGTGAAAAGAGGACACTAGTTACTATGAAAGGAGGACGCTAAACAACAAGGATAGAGGACATTACAGCATGTGAAAAGAGGACACTAGTCTCTATGAAAGGAGGACGCTAAACAACAAGGATAGAGGACATTACAGCATGTGAAAAGAGGACACTAGTTTCTATGAAAGGAGGACGCTAAACAACAAAGATAGAGGACATTACAGCATGTGAAAAGAGGACACTAGTTACTATGAAAGGAGGATGCTAAACAATAAGGATAGAGGACATTACAGCATGTGAAAAGAGGACACTAGTTACTATGAAAGGAGGATGCTAAACAATAAGGATAGAGGACATTACAGCATGTGAAAAGAGGAAAGTAAACCTGTGGAAGGATGACACAAGCCACATAAAAAGAAAATCAACCCTGTGAAAGATCACTACACGAGAGGATGCTAGACCCCATGAGAGGGTATACTGATTGACAGATGAAGCTAGATTCTGTGAACGAATGTCAGCACAATCTATGACAGGATCCACATTTTACTCTAATCAGCATATCGTGTGTGCTGTTGATCAAAGAACACTCGGATCAGGAGGTACCAGGTGCGCACTAGGGAATATTTCAGGAAGAGGTTAGTAGTAGGGTGAGGGAGGTCTCACGCCCTAAAAACGGTGCAGGGAGACGGTGCAGGGATCACGACAACGCCTCAGGGACGAATCACATGATCGAGGATGCTCGGTGATAAATCGAACGATCCATGTGACGTTCCTATTCATAGCCCCTACGGGCGATTGCATCACGTGGTGCAATCAGCTGTAAAGAAAAATGTAAACAAACAAAAAAATGACAGACTGGTTAAGCGACTTTTTGGATTAGACGTTTCAAGGGCCACAACACATGGAAAAAAAAAACCAGTTGGCTCCTTTAAAGGCC
>CM031625.1:53439436-53460532 GCA_018398815.1 Conus ventricosus
GGCTGATGTGGTGGAAGTTCGAAAAGCCGCGTGACTTGCGTGTGTGGGGGAGTCAGTGTCGGATGGTGGAGTAAAGGCCGGATTTCGTAGGGTGTGATGGCAGTGGTGTGCACGGGATGGATGGAACGCTTCAAAAGCCCGAGACCTTGGCTGTTGATCGTGTCGGTGTGAGTGAGGGGTCGAGTGACAGTGTGCACGGGATGGATGGAAACGCTTCAAAAGCCCGAGACCTTGGCTGTTGATCGTGTCGGTGTGAGTGAGGGGTCGAGTGACAGTGTGCACGGGATGGATGGAACGCTTCAAAAGCCCGAGACCTTGGCTGTTGATCGTGTCGGTGTGAGTGAGGGTCGAGTGACAGTGTGCACGGGATGGATGGAAACGCTTCAAAAGCCCGAGACCTTGGCTGTTGATCGTGTCGGTGTGAGTGAGGGGTCGAGTGACAGTGTGCACGGGATGGATGGAAACGCTTCAAAAGCCGAGACCTTGGCTGTTGATCGTGTCGGTGTGAGTGAGGGTCGAGTGACAGTGTGCACGGGATGGATGAAAACGCTTCAAAAGCCCGAGACCTGGCTGTTGATCGTGTCGGTGTGAGTGAGGGTCGAGTGACAGTGTGCAGGGATGATGGAAACGCTTCAAACCCGAGACTTGGCTGTGATCGTGTCGGTGTAGTGAGGGGTCGAGTGACAGTTGCACGGATGATGGAAACGCTTCAAAAGCAGCACAGCCTTTCTCATTCCTCACTTGGAACGACAACGATCCAAACTTACAGACCACGATTTTTTTAAAAATTTCTGGTTTTGACTTTCTTTGCTTGGTAAAGACCTTTATGGAAGAAAAGGAATCCAATGTTTTCACAGGACTTAAAGCTTATTATACATCAGCAGTAAAGCTGTCACAAAAGGGAAGATGATCAGGAGGCATGATGTGCTTGATTAAGAACGAGTTCGCTCCTTTTGTAGAAATCATTGACGCAGAAATTTTGTGAATTGTTGTGCATTTGTTGTTATTAAAAAAAAAATCGTTCAGCTTAGAGAAAGATGTGTTATATATCGATGGCTTAGAGCCAACACGGTACATCTTCAGAAATACGTTTTCATTTTTTTAACGTAAATGTATGCTTAAACAATAATCTGTTTGTGTCAGATTTTTGTTTTTATATCTTTGATATTGGCAAAATTATGTGTGGTATTTGAATTTTAACATTATTAAGATTTCACGTTTTTTGTGTGCCAAAACTGTACATCTGCACACGCACTGCTTTATTTTCTTGCCAAAACACTACAATCTACAGATGCAGTTTTGGCACAATATTGCTTTCAGTTTTCAGGAAGATATGTTAGGGTAAAAAGGAAACACCAACAGAAATGATGCTTTGGTGCAAATTAGAAAGTAATTTCTGCACACACAAAAAGTACAAAAAAGAGATGAATGCCTTTTCCGCAGTAAAAAACTGACCGTATTGCATTTTTTGTTTGTTTGTCAAAATGAGTTATTTTTACAATAACTTTCTTGAAGAAACCCATTCGTTGTCTGGCCAAAACAATGGAACATGTGCAGAGTGCTGACCCAACTGCTCTTGTTGGGGCACACACTGCCGGTCAAAACGGAACCATTTTCTTGGCTGAGAGCATGCACCGGCAGCAGTCGGATATGGCTTCCACGCCGCATGTCTTGCCAGTTCTCGAATGTCAGTGTTTGCTGGAGATCTGCCGATGTGTACTGTGTGTTCAACTGATTTGTTCTCATCTCTGTAAAATTTCGTTCTCTCTGCTCTCTTGTAATTAGACTGAAGTGTTTCGTACTGCCGTGGATATCACTTCCATTGGCGTGGATCCTCGCAAGGTGATCTGCTGGCTGTTTTCCCATCAGCAGCTCTCCGTTTTCCACAAGAGCGGTGATCTGATCCCTGGTTACTTTCAACATTGAGAGAGTCCATTAATTTCTACAGCCACAGTCCATTAATTTCTACAGCCACAGTCCATTAATTTCTACAGCCACAGTCCATTAATTTCTACAGCCACAGTCCATTAATTTCTACAGCCACAGTCCATTAATTTCTACAGCCACAGTCCATTAATTTCTACAGCCACAGTCCATTAATTTCTACAGCCACAGTCCATTAATTTCTACAGCCACAGTCCATTAATTTCTACAGCCACAGTCCATTAATTTCTACAGCCACAGTCCATTAATTTCTACAGCCACAGTCCATTAATTTCTACAGCCACAGTCCATTAATTTCTACAGCCACAGTCCATTAATTTCTACAGCCATAGTCCATTCATTCTACAGCCACAGTCTTAATTTCTACAGCCACAGTCCATTAATTTCTACAGCCACAGTCCATTAATTTCTACAGCCACAGTCCATATAATGTCTACAGCCACAGTCCATTAATGTCTACAGCCATAGTCCATTAATTTCTACAGCCACAGTCCATTAATTTCTACAGCCACAGTCCATTAATTTCTACAGCCACAGTCCATTAATTTCTACAGCCATAGTCCGTTAATTTCTACAGCCATAGTCCATGAATTTCTACAGCCATAGTCAATTAATTTCTAAAGCCATAGTCCATTCATTTCTACAGCCATAGTCCATTCATTTCTACAGCCATAGTCCATTCATTTCTACAGCCATAGTCCATTCATTTCTACAGCCATAGTCCATTCATTTCTACAGCCTCTTTCTCAAATTTGTACGATCCTGTCTTGTCTCTTCAACGTTGTTTCACAGCCCCAGGCTTTGTTCTCCAGGACTCCTCATTTTTCTGTCAGACAGGATCCTCGTCTGCTCTGCCCTTTGCCATTGTGAGTGTGTGCTGGATTTCCTGATGTTGGTTGGTGCGGAAGGCCTCCTCTTTTCTTCGGCATCCGCTGGCAATGGATTTCTGAAAGGTTGTAGTCGCCACGAATTGAGCTTGTCTACATATGTACTGATATGCTGTCCGTGGAGTCTGGTCCTTGGTGTGGGGATTGGTTGTCCAGAACAGAGTCATGCACTGGTCTCCTGGTGGACTGCTAGGGGTCTCCACAGAGTGGCCAGTCCTAGTATACTGATCCTGATGATAGTAATGGACACCCGTGAAAAGAGACTCAACCAGCCCTAGGATCTGCCAAACACACAGAAGTTGATGAAATTCTGACGAAAAAGAAGTCGCTAAAAATTAGAAGTCAGGAAATCGTGTCAAACAGACATACTTCTACACACACACACACACACACACACACCACCACACACACACACACACACACACACACACTCGCCCTTTTCCGCTGGTTTTCACTCTTTGTATTTCTTCGTTTTCATTATTTTATTATTGAAGTTTCTTTTTTGTTATGATGGCTTGATGTAAAAAAGCAGTTTCTCTGCTTATTCAATGTTCCATCTGGAAATAAAATTTGACTTTGACTTTGACTTTGACACACACACACACACACACACACACACACGCCATGACTCTTGATACGAGACATTAAACCACAGGCAAAGAGATGATCAGAAGCATGTGACTAAAGCCTTAGCTCTAGAAAAGACACATTGATCACATGTAGGGCGGACTGTTATCTTGAAAGAAAATTCTGCCAATTAATACAAGAGGGGTCACTAATCCCTGTAAGATCGGAGAAGAATAATCTTATGACAGAAAAGGACTGTAAACCCGACGGAAGAAAACTGCTAACACCGATGTAAAACTGACAGAAAACCATGCGAAATGGGACCATAAACCTCTCACAAAAGTAAACTATATCATAGTCAAACGAGGATCCTAATCCTGATGATAGTAATGGACACCCGTGAAAAGAGACTCAACCAGTACTAGAGATGACTAACCCCTGTGGAAACAAGACGTTATGCGTTACAAAGACACTGACCATGGTCAGAACAGGGGACACTAGTTACTCTGAAAGGAGGACGCTAAACAACAAGGATAGAGGACATTAAAGCATGTGAAAAGAGGACACTAGTTACTATGAAAGGAGGGCGCTAAACAACAAGGATAGAGGACATTAGAGCATGTGAAAAGAGGACACTAGTTACCATGAAAGGAGGACGCTAAACAACAAGGATAGAGGACATTAGAGCATGTGAAAAGAGGACACTAGTTACCATGAAAGGAGGACGCTAAACAACAAGGATAGAGGACATTACAGCATGTGAAAAGAGGACACTAGTTACTATGAAAGGAGGACGCTAAACAACAAGGATAGAGGACATTACAGCATGTGAAAAGAGGACACTAGTCTCTATGAAAGGAGGACGCTAAACAACAAGGATAGAGGACATTACAGCATGTGAAAAGAGGACACTAGTTTCTATGAAAGGAGGACGCTAAACAACAAAGATAGAGGACATTACAGCATGTGAAAAGAGGACACTATTTTACTATAAAAGGAGGATGCTAAACAATAGGATAGAGGACATTAACAGCATGTGAAAAGGGACACTAGTTACTATGAAAGGAGGATGCTAAACAATAAGGATAGAGGACATTACAGCATGTGAAAAGAGGAAAGTAAACCTGGGGAAAGGATGACACAAGCCACTAAAAAGAAAATCAACCCTGTGAAAGATCACTACACGAGAGGATGCTAGACCCATGAGAGGGTATACTAAATTGACAGATGAAGTAGATTCTGTGAACGAATGTCAGCACAATCTATGAAGGATCCACATTTTACTCTAATAAAGCATATCGTGTGTGCTGTTGATCAAAGAACACTCGGATCAGGAGGTACAGGTGCGCACTAGGGAATATTTCAGGAAGAGGTTTAGTAGTAGGGTGAGGGAGGTCTCACGCCCTAAAAACGGTGCAGGGAGCGGTGCAGGGATCACGAAACGCCTCAGGACGAATCACATGATCGAGGATGCTCGGTGATAAATCAAACGATCCATGTGACGTTCCTATTCATAGCCCCTACGGGCGTTTGCATCACGCTGGTGAATCAGCTGTAAAGAAAAAGGGTAAACAAACAAAAAAATGACAGACGGGTTTTTTAAGCGACTCTTTTTTGGATTAGACCGTTTCCTAAGGGCCACAACACATGGAAAAAAAAAAACAAACCCAGTTGGCTCCTTTAAAAGGCCGAACTTTTACCGTTGAACTCTTACCACCTGAGCATGATGACTCTTTAGACCGGTTTATTACTAGTTGAAGAATTGATATTTGGGGTTTAGTAGCTGTCTTTGTTTTTGTTTTTTAAAGTATTTATTTCTAGGTTAACGTTGAAGATGGTTACTTGTCAAATGGATCCAAGTGGGAAACATCCTTTTACCTGTGTTATTGTGGTTCCTACAGGAAGTGGTAAGCAGTATGGGTCACGCAATTTTGAACTTTATAAAGGACATGAGGGACACCATACCTGAGGAGGTTGTTTGGTGCTATGGCGAATGGCAACTACCTACTCTCAGTTACCAGCAGTGACTTTTAAATGAAGGAATCCCAAACTTTAGACAAACTGGATGGCCGAAACGCCGTCTCGTGATTCTGGATGCCCTAATGAGTGAGATGACGACCGAGTGACCAAGTTGTTTACTAAGGGTAGTCTCATCGAGACATGAGTGTATGTTATTGTTCAAAATTTGTTTGGGAAAAACAAAGAGCAGCTTTCCATCAGTTTAAATAGTCATTATCTGGTGGTGTTTAAAAATCCCCGGGGATGCTTCCCAGATTCGCATCTAGGCAAGAAAGATTACCCTGGCAAACGAAATTCGTTCAGGGGGCCCTTTAAAGACGCCCCCTCCAACCTCACGGTTATTTGGTCTTTGCCTTTGTCAACACACGCCGGATCACCTGCGCCTTAGAACGGCGTGTTTCCATTTGAACGTCAGGTGGTATTATTCAAAAGTGATAACAGGGTACCATGTCCGGGGAGACTGAAGAGAAACGCACCCATGCTCCGATTGCTGAGTGATCCCAAACCGCTGGGTGAAACGTTATTAAAGGAGCCTCTCCGGACTGATGGACACTTTAAGCGAATGTTCTCTGAATATTTTAAAAGGAGCTGTTTCCTTGACCCCCCCAGAAGAAAAAACTGTGTCGCTACAAGACTAGTCTTCATGCTTGGCAAGAAGGGGATCTCCGGAAGAGACGCAAACAGATTGTTCAGAAGGAGGTTTTTTGGGGTCTTTGTTGGCGCCAATGTGGGTACTGTGGGCTCCTTGTTAAATAGTCTGTTTTGAAGGAAGATTTCAAAGCTGCTGAAAGTATGGAGCATGAAAAGGGAAAATGGTGTTAATGGATCCACGATTGCTCGAAAATTTGAAACCTGCGGGGGACCTCCTGTAACTGATGCGACAGCGGAGAGCGTACGTCAAATTAAAGCGGATAGGGTTGACATATTGGATCGTACGGATATCGGATCGGATGACAAAGCCAAAAATGTCCCAAACAGCTTTGATGAAGTACTTAAAGAGAGTAGAACAGTTCAAAAGCGCCCTCTGGGAACTGTAGAGATGAAGAACACGTCAACTCCTGTAACCACGGAACAACAGCAGATACTCTCCTCAAAGGAGTCGGTGCAAGAGGATGTGATGGAGAGTGTGCCCAAACTTTTAAAAAAGAAGGGGCGACTATTGCATCATATTCAAAAAGACCCCAACCTGGGATGGAACGCACGGGGTGAGATAGAAAAACCAGGGTCAGGTGATTCCCGAAACGAACGTGGTGGACTTAGTAAATGATATTGAGAGAAGCGAGCTTCGCCCCGAAAGGATGGGAAAATTTTTGCCAGAGCTCTCGAGAATCAAATGTCCCCCAAGATCTTGTTGGTCATCCTGAACGTTGGGAATTTATGATCAACCGCGCCCAGGTCCTGAAGCAAAACCACCCCCCAGATACACCAAGAGCTTCCAGGAAGGGGTAAAAATCAACACGCGCCCACCTATCATCGCAAAAGGTTGGGAACCACACTGAAAAAAAAAAGATGAAACAAAAAGGGGGGCGCCTCTATCTCAGATCCTGTCCGAGGCATACTACAATCCGTCCCGCCCTAGCTCATATGGAGGAGTGAATGCGTTAAAAGGCCCGTGAAGAAAAAACGCTCGGTCTTGGAAAATTGGTTGTCTATGAAGATGCATACACTCTTCACAAACCAGTACGTTACCGCTTTCCTCGACGTCGCATTATCGGGGTGGTATTATCACCAATGGCAGGCTGATCTCTTGATTTGCACACTATAAAGAAAGACAATGACGGTTTTGTTATATTCTTACATGTATTGACGTCTTCAGTAAGTATGCGGGTCGTACCCCTAAAAAACAAGCCGCAAAACCCCTTGATTGCAGCCTTTAGACATATTTTTGTTTCAGGGGGAAAAAACCCCAATGAAACTCCAAACGGATAAAGGGTCCAAATTTTCGTATAAACTCTTTCAAGCCTTTTTAAAAAAGAGCAGAAAGTGTACCATTTTAGTACAGAAAATGAAGGGACAAAAAAGCCTCGTGGTTAAACGGTTAAATCGGACTCTCAAGGAAAAGTTGTGGCGTTCTTTACCAAGCACAACCCTTTAAAGGTTTGTGGAGTCTTACCCATGTGGTGGAGGTTACAATCACAGCTTCATCGCAGCATTAAATGGCACCAATCGCCGTAACCAGAGAAAACCCAGAGGACGTGTGGACACCCTCACAATCATCCATTGAAGGAGCTTAAACCCCCTAAATTGAAGGTGGGTAAACCGTGTTCGTCTTAGTAAAGCCAGGAGAATGTTTAAAGAAGGGTACATGCCATTTGGACGGAAGAACTCTTCACGTGAGGTCGAGTGAAACGCCGTACCTGTGCCCTACGTACTGAAGGATGACCACGGTTGATGAACTGACAGGGACCTTTTACAGTCAGGAGCTACAAAAAGTGGGTGACAAAGATGGTTTCGCATTGAAACCATTTAAAACATCGAAGAGCCCCCGTGGGCGACGGAGTATTTAGTAAGGGGTACGGTTATGACACGTATTTACTCATGGACCCCGCACGGCGCTCACCACATACTCCCACTGAACCAAAAGGGGAGGAGGGGGAGAGGAGGATGTGATTAAGAGACCAAAGGACTTCGTCAATCTTTGTTATGGCGCGTGTTTGGTCATCGAGTCCCTCGCAGTGAAATAGTCTTTGGGTGTAGTTTTCTGCTGGGTGTATGTGTTGTTGGATGTTCTGTATAATTGACACGCGGGTACGGCGCAGAAAATTTGTGGGTGGCGCTTTTAGGCAGCTGTCTCGGTTACGTCTCTACCCAATCCAAGCATCGACATACGCTCTAAATGATGTTTTACCTTACCCTTCCAGCAATAGCTCCTTGCGTATTATCCAGACAATCATCCCCATTTTTTGACCAAATTGCCACAACCCATTGACTTGAGTGCGGACTACGGGTTGGTTTAAAGTGAAATTTTGTTTAGTAACACGTATTTCAATTTAGGGGGACACGGAGGGATGGTTTGAGATTAGATTGGATGGGCAACTCCGATAAAAAAACATTATCGTTCCCGGAGGTCTGTACACGTCTAGGGAAAGAGCTGGTGGAAGAGATGAACAGTCAGATACGCCAAGCCAGTGGAAAAAGGAAACAAAATGAAATTCAAGGTGGCGTTTTCTCTGTCTCCAGGACCGTTCACATTAAAGTGTACAACCGAGGTGGGGCCGTAACATTAGGAGAGAAACTACAGGAAATTTTTTAGTTGGAACGTGATACCATTTTGGGAAAGAGGCTGGCTCCAAAGACTCACCCCGTGCAACTTCATAAAGGGACGGGGAAGCCATCTATATTTACTGCGCCTCGTCCATTCTAGACCCCGTGGGCGTTGTGATGGTGCCTGTTGAGAATCGTCCCTATTGGAGACCGTAAAAGGGACGTGGTTCACACATCTTCGCAACCAACTACGTCCCTTAAGCCGATTCAGTTTAACACAGGGGGAGATCTTTTAACTAACGCACGGCAAACATTATCATTCGAGGGGAAGCCCATCGGGACGCTTCACTTTCGTCGCCGACGACCTGATGACTATTGAGCATTTCATGATCGTCCCTTTTAAGCCCAACTATAAAGCCTATGAACAATTTACATTGATCGGTTGGTCAATGGCTTACTGTGTTTGTGGGGGGTAAAAATTACCGAGGAAGAGGTTGGGGTAATCTCTTGGGGAGCTTAGCCAGAGGTCTCTGCCTAATGCTCAAACCCGGAGCCAAAGCGTTCTTAAAGAGGGGGCCCAAAAACAGGTTTACAATTGCGCAGGACGTCATTTTCCGGGCAAAAATTAACTTCGCCTGAAACAGAGAAGTAAAAAAGCCGGGTAACGTATTTGTCCAGGCCTCTCAAAGACTACTAGGAGGTTTACTGCACCACTACGCCCCGGACAACGCGCGTAAACGTATAAATCAGCGACATCGAGGGGCCCGGGTCAGAGTGGAAGGGAAGAAAAAAAGAAGAAAGACTTCCCCAGCTGTAAAGGACATTTTTGGATAGTGTTTTTTTGTCATGTCTCTGATTCATGAAAGTCCTGTGAAGGTGCTGATAGCGGAATGGATCTATTTGCCGTTCCTTTCCACAAACGTCTGTTGAGCAGGGGGCTTTTGTAGAATACCACCCCTTGTTACTTTGTCTCCCAACGCACCCATCGATTTTCATATAGCGGAGGCACAGCGGACTATCTGGATCTAAGAAACCCACCCTCCTTCATCTTAAAGCCAAAGTAACCAAGTTAGAGGGGACTGCCCTGGACCCCAATACGAACGTTGCTCCTGTAAATAATGGTTGCATAGTCTCTTCAGTCAGGTGGATGTTTTCTTTGAAAAAAGTGCTGATCTCACCCAGTGAAAACCCCTACGTACAGGCCTATCTTGAGACGACGCTCAATACGGGCAGGATGCGAAGTCTGGACCTCTTACCGGTGGCGCTTTTACCGGGACTCACCAGGGCATATGAACGACACTGAGGGGACTGCCAACAAGGGTTTAGAACCCGACGAGGGTTGACCGCCGGGAAAGCGTAGAAGTTGACATGATAGGTCGACTCCCACACTGAATTATGACCCAGGATCGTTATCTCATAAAGGGCGTAGATGTCAAAATTAAACTAACTCCTTCTAAAAGCGCCTTTAACCTAATGGCAGCGGGACGGAGGGAAATGGTCATCCTTTCAAGTCCGTCATCACCCACGCGTCTTTGTTTGTGAGGAAAGTGAAACCAGTCCGTCGTGGCCCTGGCTCACGAGAAGGCCTTGAACGAGGAACGTGCAAATATCCCATGAGAAAGTGCAAATTAAGACTTTGCTATTCCCAGGGAAATTTAAGCCCCATCCAAGACAACCTGTTCCTCAGTCAGACGCCAACCAGATCTTTAAACGCGCTGGTGGAACAGAAGCGTTCAACGGAATTCAAACCCAAAAAACCCCCTTTAACTTTTCCCACTACACCTGAACTTTTTGTGTCTGTATCTGAACGGAAAGCAGACCCCGTCCAAGGCCCTGACTCCTGACTTTGAGAACATTTCAATATTTCGAGCCTTTTACAAACCCCATGCTACCCAAACTGGAATGACCACGAGACCGCTGGTAATGGATTTCCTACCGAGAGTACGACGGGGGCCCTACACCATTTTCGCTTTTGATTTCCCCAAAGCCTACTGGATGGAGACCAACAGTTTGAACTGATCCAGTCCGGAGCCCTGCGTCTGGAGATGAAGTTTAGTCGGTTTGGCGCACCCGTGCATGTGTTGGGTATGCGGAACTGACTACATGGTGGAGATTGACCGTACCGTCAATCCTAAAAGACCTAAAAAAATGAACAGCAGTCAGATCCCCTCTGTATTTGAAAGAGACGTCTATGCAAGACGGACGTTCGGTGTGTGTTTTTCCCAGAAACAAACTCCCTGATCCTACCCGTCGCCCTTTTGGCTTTGTGATTAACACGGATCACAGTGAGGGACCTGGTGAGAAATTGGGTGGCCGTGTGGTTGGACAAAAAAGGGACATGCCGAATATTTTGACAGTTTGGATTTCCACCGAGCCTTTACCCAGAAAATTGATTATTTTATTTTAAGACATGTTTGCATTATCATTAAACCCCAATGGATTCAAGAATGGACTTCTGCCAACTGTGGTTATTACGTGCTTTTTTTCCCTGTTAAAAAAAAAGCGGGGGCCCAGTTTACGTCGTCTGCTATCTCGCTTTATCCTAACACCTGAGACAAAACGACCAAAGAGTGATTTCGAAAGTGCGTTGGTTTGACACGACGAAAAGACTGGGGTTAAAAAAAAAAAGACATCACGACTTTCCTCCATCATAGGTTTCCCCCTCCTTTGACCATGGAAGCGTTTTTTGGACGAGTTGAAAGACCGTTATCATCAAACTTAAAAAACTCATTCAGGAAGCCTTGTGGAACTGTTGTGCTATTAAAGGGTCCCCATGTACCAGAAGTGGTCACGAAAAATTTGGAAAGGGGGGAGCCCACAGCTTGTTACATTCAGACAGGGGGAGAGAGTTTGTGGTTTAAATCTGGATTAAAAGACCCCTTCAAAAACCCTGGGTGTGGTACTAAACGTGTCTCCGAACATTTAAAAACTCCATCAATTGGTTGGCGTTAAAAGCGGGGCCTGGGAAAACACGGAAAAACGCTGCAGTTTCAAATGACGTCATACGTTACGTCGTTGACCAGCTGCGAGCGCGAGATGATGATGATGACCCTTGAAAATGATTGGTTTGGAGTGGTCAAAACCAAACGGATGAGACTGGTGGACGCGTAAAAAAGACATACTTATGATAGTAGTATCTTTTTGGGATACAGTCAGTGGAAAAACAGAATAGGTGGAAGGACAGTATGATGTATCCTTTGGGGCAAAACCTCTTCGCTACAGTGAAAATCACGCGCTGGAGCCGTCAAGATACACATTTTTCATACTACGCTCCTATCAACACTAAGGGTGGCCGCTTGGTGAAATCACAGGAGGCGTTTCAATGGACTCAAGCAGTTTCAAAGGTGATACAGAGTCACAAACGGTTTGGAGGAGAGCAGTTCATGAACAGACTGTTCTGATTACGTACCCCAAACCTTCCAGTGGTGTTTTTACCTGTGAGATGACAGTCGACTCTATGCGGACTCCGGGAGGGTACGTGACGCAGCTTCCTCGCCCCAGTGTTGAATGGTGGGATTTCTACGACAGAGAAGCAGCCCCAGGCGCCTTTCTGAAAGAAAAGAAAGCGAGAGGCTGCCCGTCAAGAACAATCCCCTTGAACGTCCAGGATGGCGTCATGGACAATGTTTTTGTGAATTATTGAAATAATATGTTTTGGGGAATGTAGAAAAAAAAGTGGGTTTTTCATTATTATGACATGGCCCCAAACATTTTTTTTTCCTGAATGATTACTGTTTTTCATAACCTCGTGTCAATCCGTTTGTTTTTTGTTTTTTTTTTTCCCCCGAGGCTTTATGGTTAATGGCTTTTATAACTCGTGACACTTTGTGTTGTTTTATGTCAAGTGTAACCACCCGGGGCTATCAATTTTTTTAATGTCTTCCTAACTTGTCCCCACTCCCTTGTTTTTTGTTTGAAATTGATGACGTGCGGAGTATAAAATTTTTGTCCTGAGGGTTTTAAAGTCTTCCATAACCTCGGACAATCCCTTTTTTTTTTTTTTTTTTTTTTTTGTAAACACCGGGGCTATCAATTTTTTTAATGTCTTCCATACCTCGGGACACTCCCTTGTTTTTGTTTGACTTGAAAGACGTGCGGGAGCTATTAAGTTTTTGTCCTGAGGGTTAATGTCCTCCATAACCTCGTGACACTCCCTTGTTTTTTTTAAGTGTACCCAAACCCCCGGGGTATATTTTTTTTTCTGGGTTAATGTCTTCCATAACCTCGTGACAATCCCAACTTTTTATGTTTTTGTTTTTGTCTTCTATGTGTAACTGGTAATGTAGGATCTGTCATAACATTTAACCAATCCCATAGAGCTTTTTTTGTAAAGTTTAAGTTCATAACCGTTAAATCGGTTGAATTTGACCCTCAGGGAAATTAATGAACGTGTGCATGTACGATTGTCATAAAAATTTAAACCAATCCCAAAAAGAGCTTTTTTTTAATGGGTTAATAACCTTTAAATCGGTTAAATTGACCTCAGGGAATTAAGGAACGTGTGCAGATACCCTCTATAAAACGTAACAATATCCTGTTTGCCAGTGCTTTCCTAGCATCACTACTGCCCAGAAAGGACCCCTCTCTACCCAGTGTACACTCTAGCTCTCGCAACAAAAAAAAAAAGGTAACTGAATGACTGTTGAACATTGGGTTGGGAGGGGGGCGGCAGAGTTTTTTCTTGCGTGATTTCACCATTTTGCAAATGTTTGTTTCGATGCGCGTTTTTTATAATTTTTTGGTGAATCTGATGGGATTAAGTAAAATTGGTGAAAAGGGATAAAGTTTGACTGCCTGGTGTGTGTTGGGGGACTGATCTAACTGTGTACGCTTCCGTCTTTGGCCTTTCTTCACTCCCTTTCCCTTTTCCAATGTTAGTGTGTTTAAAGAGTGTATCGACTATCTTTTGAGGGAGAGAGAGAAGTTGATAATTTTTTTTCACCCACTTTCTGTCTTTTCCTACTCTCTTTAGTCTGTCCTCCCGAGAGACTTCTTTTGTGAAGTATTTACGACAGTCAAAATACCTCTCTCTCTTACTTTTGTATGACACAGGCACTTGTAGTTATTCTACCGCTCACAAAGATGGCACGCCTCACTTCCCGAGAAACCCTTCAACACGCATTCATTTAAGGGTCTTAAAAAAAGAAAGATGAATCTCTTTAACACACAGAATAATTCACTCGGCACACTCTAGTTGGACTTGACATTTGCTTTTACCGCATTTCTTTTTTTTTTATCAAAATTTTGGGACATCCCGGGTCCCCCGTCCGTCAACAGTGCTGAAACAAATCCACAACCTTTGTTTATTTATTTATTTTTTAATTAAATTTTTTTTTTAAATATTAACACCATTCCTTACAACTTGTTTCGGCGCGGCGGAGTGGTAGCAGTGGTGGTGATGGTGGTGGTGGTACTGGTGGTGGTGGTTTCCACCACTTTCACGGTAATGATCACCTGCAATCGGGGAGTAATCCTCAATATCAGGTCACGAACGCTGTATGAAACCACACACACACAGACACTTTTATTCAGGTTGCCAAATTTTGACACAGCATACCCCCAGTCATCAGGTTGTAAGATGGTTGGTCTGATGGCTAACGCTGCTTATTAAGATATTCCTTTCAAGTTTCGATCAATGTATGGTTATTTTTTGTCAAAAGGGTTTTTTTTTCAGAAAAAAGAAAATGGATAAGGCCACCGCCATTTCTTTTGCCCGAATGCCCCATGACGTTTTTCTCGCAAGGACAATTTAGTGCAGCACAATAAAATCCAAAACATAAAAGGATCTGCGTTTCCTGTCACGTTTGCGGAAAAATATTTACCCGCAATTCAAGCCGCACCCGTCATGTCCAGAGTCAACATGAGGGACTAATTACCCCTACCTGTCCCGTGTGCAACGCGGGTTTTGCACGCAAGGAGTACTTGCGTGCACACCTTAAAACCCACGACATTGGACAGTAAACTCGCCGTCAACGTAAACAGACAGGATCTAAGCTCCTAGTACAAGAAAGCGCAAAACGCGCGAGTGAGGCAAAATGTGTCTTTTCACTCTCCCAAAAAAGATTGAACACACGCTCGAATGAAAAAACGACTGTTAGACCCTTTTCTCCTGAAGTAAAAGAGATCTACAAAAAGCATTGGAATGCTATCAAAACTCATAAGCGCCCCGGAAAAATTCAGTCTGTCTATACTTTGTTTTGGGGGCCCTTCTTCGGATGGTCCAGAGTGGGATGACCAGCTCTTAGATCTTTTTCCCCGAACAAAACACGCGTTTCAAAATCAAATTTTCATTCTTTTGTTCTGAAACACAAAGAGAGGGAGACTTTTCCTTTTTCACGCTTCTTTATAACAACCTAGCGCCTGGGAACCAGACTCATCACTCAAAACAGGATTTTTGACGTTTCTTTCAGAGTTAAATGATCATGACATTTTGGACACGTTCAAAAAGAACGCCCCAACTCTCGTACTCTGTCCAAGCGATCGCGTCTACGTCGTTTTAACGTGTTCATTACCCGATTTCCTATCGGGTGGGATGCGATGTTTGCCCGCTTTTTATCGCCAACAACCCTTTTCTACCACTGTTCAGAGAGACCAACAAAAACGGTTTCGTTACAGAGACCCGGGTTTGTTTGTTCGTTGTCTCGCTCTTACCGAGGTTGCATCTTTCCACTCTCTCCCAAAAAAACAAAAAAACTCTCTTTCAGCAGTGGGCGGGTCGTTTACCCCCCGTACATTTTCCCCGGCGATCCCCTGTCAGAGCTAGAGTCGGTTTGAAAACGCCTTTCGGGTCAATGTCGAAAGTGTTTCAATATGACGAACGCAGTCACGCCTTTTCTTGTCCCGGTTCGCCGCAGTGACTACAAACAACGCGGACACAATCAGGTGTTACAGTACAAACAACATTTTATGATATCATTAATATTGACAAGTTAGGACACGCTCTGGCTTGCTCCAAATGCCAAAACTCGGCCTACAGAATGGACAAATAAAGAACCCCGAAAGCACGTGTCAAGGGGTCAGTCCAAACACACGTACAAAGGGGGAGTTATACACACCTCCTGAATCGGTGTTACGGAACTTGCGGACGGTATTTCCATCGACCTGATTTTGTGTTTCCTTATAGGGTATTTTGATTTTGAGGCGTTTTTTGAGACGAATGATCTACCACAAAGAAACAAGCACACTCTGCCATCTACCCCCGGCCCGACACGTTCCGCTTTCCCTGTCGTTTGTTGTCGCTTCTAATGTACCTGGATTTGAAGACGTGTCTGTTTCGTCAGTGACGGTGACCGCAACAACTGGTCAATCGATGATTTTGACTATCTACAACGCGTTTCAGAAGCCTTTATTGTCTCCTTCATCACATTTCGAAGAGGGGTTCGATTTCATTAGATGCTCTCATTAAAAACCCACGCAGGCATGACGACTCTACGAACACGCGTCACATTCCCGCAAATCGCTTAAAGACAAATTAGATGACTATCTGCATGAAATCCTGTGGTAGGGTTCAATTTTCCCAAATATGACCTCAACATCATCAAACCTTACTTGATTCGGATGTTTATAAACCTGTCTGAGGACGATCATTAAGTCCCAATGGGTTTGTTTAGGCGGACAGTGTGTTGTGTGAGGATGAGTTTGGCTCCAAAAAAATGACCCCCCCCCATTTAGAGCGTTACGGGACGTTAAAAAGCAACAATCAATACATGTGCATCGCCACTCACAAGCTCAAGTTTTTAGACATTGCCATTTTTTGGCTCCTGGATTCAGTATTCTAAATATCTCGATGCGTTTGGAGGGGAGGAACCTAAAGGGTATTTTGTTCGAGTACATGACAAGTTTGGACAAACTGAACGATACGTGTCTCCCACCCCATTCTGCTTTCTTCAGCCGACTCAAAAACGAAAAAAATCACGGACGAACCCAAAACGCATTCTGTCAAAAGGTGTGGGAACAAAACAAGATGACCACTTTACAAGATTTTCTTGTGTGGTACAACAAAAAAGATGTGGTACCCTTTCTGCAGGTCTCCAGCTCAGATTGATCTGTATTCACGCTTAAGTATCGATCTTCTCAAAGACGGTGTCTCTGTTCAGGTATTACTTTGAAATATTTGTTTCAAACACTATCCCCCGACGTTTTACTTTTCTCTCTTCAACCCAACCCGGCAAAAAGACATACACAGTGCTGCGTAACAACTTGTCGGTGGGGCCCTTTCCCTCATTTTCCACAGATACCCTGAACAAGACAAGACCTTTATTCGTGGCAGGGGAGACAAACCCGTCCAGTTGGTGCAGGGATATGACGCCAACGCGCTGTACTCTGGGCTATCATGCAACCCCTGCCCACGGAACACCCACGATCAGAAGATGCGAGACGGCTTTTGGGCGGAAAAAAAACGGACGTGTTGGTCGGCAAGCGCGAGAATGGTTAGAGTGGCTCATGCACAAAAAACATTCATATCCAACACAAGTACAACAACAAAGAAAACCCGTTTAGGACACAGACGTATCCGAGTCGATGGTTGGGATGCGCAAAACCACATGTCTAACCCGTTTACGGCTGTCTGTTTCACGGGCATGATGTGAGCTCACTCGAGGCAAACAGACCACCCTTCAACGAGAAACCTTGACAGAACTCGCCACACCACAAAAAATTCCAAGTATCTCCGTGAGGATGTGCGAAATGACTGTGGTAGAAATTTTGGGAGTTGTGAATGGCAAAAACAAAAACAACAGAACCCACTGCTTTCACGCTTTGTGAAACTCGCTTTCCTACAACTACACCGTTTTTAAAGGGGTATCACCCATTACGCAAAAAGCCATCTTGGAGGCTGTTAAAGACGATTGAAATGTTTGGTCTTGTTGAATGTGATATTCTGTACCAGATCATCTCAAGGAAACTTTTCTGAACTGCAACCCATCTTCAAAAACGCCTTTGTTGGTAGAGAAAAACATAGGACAGTACATGCGCGAAATATGCGGAAAAAAAACAACTACTCAGTCAACCACGTGTACTTTGGTCGGGAGCTACTTTGGAAAAAACTGTTGTTGTGTAACCCTTTACTCAAATGGAAATTGGAACATGGTTTGTTTTTGCCCCAACATCACATTAGTCATTGGGGTACACACCAACCCGTGTTTCAAGGAATTTGGTGAAGGGTCTGAGGCGCGCAGACAGGGTGTAAGGATTTGTCGCAGACTATTTTGGCTGAAAACCTTCAAAATTTTTAGGCAACAGTGCTTATGGAAACTCTTGACTAACATCGCAAACCGAGACATTCATTATGTCACTGCGGATGAAGCCCCAAACTCGTCAATGAAGGTCGGTTTCAAAAACGACCGAGCTAGGTGACGGTGTTGTAGAAGTGGAAATGAGTAAAAAAAAGATCAACTGGCACTCCGATCCAGATTGGTTATTTCGTCTACCCAAAACGCCAAGTTGCGCATGTTTTCGTTTTATTACGAGTGTTTGGACAAAATTTTTCGACAGATCGATTTTCAACTTTTGGAGATGGATACGGATTTGCTGACCCTGGCACTCAGTCGTCGAAGGTTGGAAACAAGTCGTAAGACCCTCCGTGCGACAGCAGTTTTTCGTTGAGTACAATCGGTGGTTTCCTAGTCAAGCTTGTCAACGACACGCTTCACTCTTTCAAACTGGATACAACACCGAGCGCGCGTGGGATGTCAAAAAAGTGGCCCATTGCCTGGCCCGTGCCAAATATGACAAAACGGACCCCGGCTTGTTCAAGTCGAATACACGGGGATTTCTTTGTGGGGCTCTGTTCTAAAACCTTTTCTGTTCTGGGAAAGACCAACCAAACTCAGCTGTAAAGGGTTGAGTAAAAAACACAATGCCTTCACCAAAGAAACCCCCCAAAGGTTCTTCAAAGCAAAGAGTGGAGTGGAAAAAACATAGGGTTCAGAACGGACGGAAAATGTATATACGTACGCCAAACCCGCATTTCTTTCCTTTTTTTTTATATTAAACGAGTTTTTCTCTTCTGACGGTGTCACAACTTTTCCCACGGCTGTATGATTTTTGTTTTATTGACCCTCCTGGCAGCTTGTTTTATTTGATGATAGCGTTCCAACGTGATTGTGGTCTTGATGAGTGTTCTAATAGTCGTTTTCTTTTTTTCTTGTATAGAGTGTGCTGTTTAATCCAAAATTTTTTGGGAAACAATCCTCCCCCTCCTGTGTGTTTCCTGGGTGGTCCTTCGTTCTGTAAGACTGACTAAATTAACATTACTTTTTGCTTTAAATTTAGTCCCTTTTATAGCTCGAACGATAGCGGCGCGGGGGAAAAACATGTCATTTCCAGTAATATCATGATGCTCTGATGCAAAATGTTTTTTCTTTTTTTGCGCAAAAATATAACCTTCCAGATTCATTACACGGGTTTGATGGTTTTTAAAAAAATTATAATTAGCGTGCAATGTGCTTTTCGCCCTTAAGGTGTTTCTTAACGGCACACATCGATCTCATGATGCAATTCACCGACCATCTTGTGTCATATGTTCGCCCTAAGGGGTTTTAATAGCATGTGGAAAATCAGTGATGATCAGCTATTAGGTTTAGCCAGTACAGTTCAAGTCTTTCAAGTGAGTCCGCTGTTGGTTTTTTATTTTTGGGTTGTCACCTTATAGGCCGCTTAATAAAAAAAAATCAATCAAAATCGAAACAAACAAAGAACCTAATAATCCCCAAATTCATTCTTTAACTAGTAATGACCGGTTTTTTAAAGAGTCAGTCATGCTCAGTAGTTTAAAGGGGGGCAGCGGGTAAGTTCGGGTTTTTTCGGGGAGCTGACTTTTTTTTTTTTTGAGACGGTCTACTCCAAAGGAAGTCGCATAAACCCGTCTGTCATTTTTTTTTTTTTGTTTACATTTTTCTTTACAGCTGATTGCACCTCGTGATGCAATCGCCCCTAGGTCTATGAATAGGAACCTCACATGGATCGTTCGATTTATCACCGAGCATCCTTGGTCATGTGATTCGCCCCTGAGGCGTTGTCGTGATCCCTGCACCGTCTCCCTGCACCCTTTTTAGGGCGTGAGACCTCCCTCACCCTACTACTGAGGTTTAAAGATTTCCTCAAGACCTTTGCAGCTCAACCCCAAAAGATCTGTCATCATGCGTCCATGTTCCAGATCCCTGACTTATGAGACCTGCTACATAGCTGGAGTCAATCTTTCAGACCTTTCCTGAAGAGTGTTCCCTCTGGTACCCCCTGTGTTTGTATCCTTGTTCCACAGCACACAGACATAGGAAACTAGAGCAGCTAGAGAAAGAACATTCTTAATATCGTAAAAAGAAGACCGAGCCCTGCCCTGTGAAAAAAAAACAACGGGGGCATGAATGTATGAAATGAAGACAGTAATCCTTTTGAACGATGGTGATACTAACCCCATGAAAGGGGGAGTTAAGCTCTGTGTAACGAGGACAGCAAAGGTTATAGAGAATGACAGTGATCCCTTGCAGGACTAGGGCACTAAATCCTTTGAGAAAAGAGGACACTAAATTTGTAGAAGGAAATACTAAAACTATGAAAGCACATAAAACCCTGTGGAAGAGCAGGACTGTAGAAAAGAGAAGACACAAAATTCTACATAAGGAAGGTGCTTAATCCAGGGAACGGAGGGCGCTAAATCCTATTTAGGAAGACGATGTTAAGCCACATGAAAGGAGAGTAGTGCAAGGAGGACACAATACCCTTTGCAAGAGCTGGACGCTGAACTCTTTGGAAAGAGGACACTAAACCACATGAAAAGAGGACACTAAACCTTATAAAAGTAAACAAACCTGTGACAGGAGCACACTATATATACAATGACAAGAAGGATACCCGAATTCTAAGAAAAGAGAACACTCAACCCTATAGACCAAGGGCATCAAACCCTCCAGAAGAATTCTGATGTTGACTATTACCGTGTCAGACTTTCAATGGGTTATGGGATACTCAGATCAGAAGGTAGCAACGTGCACAAGAAAAACATTCAGGAAGAGGATCAAAGACTTCAGAGAACTATAAAAAGCTCATTCTGGCTCACCCGGTCTCAACCAGTTTCGACTGGGTGACTCCAGAATGAGCTTTTTATAGTTCTCTGACAAGTAACACTTCAATAACCAAAAAATAACGATTATCTACAAACTTTCCAGAGAGTAACGTAGGGGAAAGCAGCTGTGGCTGAACATACCCCATAGAGTACCGTAGGGAAAAGCAGCAGTCGCTGAACGCACCCCATACACAAACGGTGGGAGCAGGTAAGCCTTTAATTGCTAATTGTCGGCCTGCCTAAGGAATCCGCACTATCAGAATCTGCCGAGGTCTGTCATTAGGTCGACATCTGATTACTTAATTTGCCGTGTTAGTCTTCTGACTTGGCAAGGTTTTATACTACATGACGAACGCCCCCCAACCCTGTCTTGTCATTTCTTTTGGCGGCGCCACCTGAGCGACGAGAATGAAG
>CM031625.1:53460632-53485632 GCA_018398815.1 Conus ventricosus
GATCTCGTGTGTACTGCATCATCAGTCCATTGGAGTAAAGAGCAGTGCGGGAGAGCACAGAGTGGAGAGGTGAGGCCAGACTTGCACAGGCCAGCTGAGTAGTTGTAACAGGCGCATGTAGCATGCACAGCCAGCGGCCAGCATATGGCTGGGGCGGTGGCAGGGAGCAAATGTCTGGCTGACAGTAGAAAAAGGACTAGCAGCATTAACAGGGCAGGAAGATTAGTGTAAAGCCACCAACTAAGGAACGAATCCATCACCAGCACACACACAACACCACACACACACACACACACACACACACACACACACACACAAAACAGGGACTTACAACACGATAAATCCAACAAAATGCTAAATGAAATACGGAGCAAGAGATGAACCCCTCTGTGAGGCGACTCGACCTTGACCCATTCGCAACAGTCAAGAACAACACTGACGTTCTACAGTCATGGATGGCAACGATCAGGTAATGGAACAACAGTCTTGGCTTCAAGGCAACAGCCAGAGCACTGAGGAGAGTCCACCCGAGATGGTGTGTCTGTCAAGGTAACAGGACAACAGTCATAGGTACCGGGAACAACAGTCATAGGTAACGGACAACAGTCATAGGTAACGGACAACAGTCCATAGGTACAGCATAGAACTAAGGACAGTCACCTGTTATGGTGTGTCAGCAAAGGGTAACGGGCAACAGTCATGGGATGACAGTCCGTCTATCGCAAACAGTCATGACAACGGCTAACAGTCATAGTTAACAGGCAACAGTCATGGTGACTGGATAACGGTCATAACTAACATGCAACAGACACAGTTTAAACTCAGGGGCATCAATTAAGAGCATTAAAGAAAGTCATCCATGTGGTTGCCAGTCTAGTTAAAGGGCACTCACCCCTAAATAGCAATGTTTGGGTGTTCAAAAGTAATGGATCAACGTGTTTCGATGTACGTGTTACTTTTCTTCTGAACGCACTTCCTATCCGAGTGTCGGGTCGTGCAAGTAGCCAAAACGTGAACTCGCCACGGAGATTGCCGGAGCACAAGTACGGAAAGAAACGAGAGTCGGGATTCCGCAAGTGACGTATAAATGCCAAGACTACCGGTGAATGAAAGACATGTCCCCTAAAGCTTCTATGAGGGTGTTAAAACTCAACTAATTCCCGGCGATAAGGCAGATGCTCCCACTAAGAGTCAAGTTTCCAAACGAAGAGATAATCGAACGTGAAACTATCACAGAAATGTATGGAGGTCAGCCGTACACAGTTAAACACTGACAGCTCCTTGTACAGTACCGACCCTATCCCTTGCCATCAACGTTTGTGTTTCTTTCCAGGCAGTTCACATTTGAACAGGTAGACCATATTATGTACATGACACACATTAATCACGACACAGATAGTACATATGAATATACACATGCACATACATACATCTGTTCACACACAACAACCAGACACATCACACAAACACTACACACACACACAAACACACAATACCGTAAATGTAAATAACTTTATAAAATGATGTTGTGATAAACCAACATTTCCTTCAGCTGTTTAGATCTATCAGATAATGCCTTTTCCTTGAACAGGAGTTTCACAAGTACTGCAACAGCATCACACTAATTCTCTTTCTCACTGCTTACAGAAAGCTTTACCAATTCGCTGGTACACTTTCAGTCCCCCACCACCCCCCCCCCCCCCACAAACACACACGCCAGCACTAACTTTTTTAACATTTCTTCCCTGTTCAAATTCTCACTCTCCTCCACTTACATGCTTGAAGTTCCACAAGTGACAATATGACGAAAAAAATCTGAGGGACGCTTCTAAAATATAATGCAGTCAAAGATTCCTAGGCTTTTGCGTTTTTAAAAACTTGATGCGCATGACTGCGCCGTACATCAGATCTAAGCCATTATTCTCATACTCACCAAGGGCAGTTTCTTTTTTATTATTTTATTTTAATAGCATACAACTACCATAAAACCTGCACTATAGCTTACAATTGCAACACTAATCCCATCCCTGTTCCAAATACCTATAAATAATTCCTTAACGAAAGCATATGGGTTGTTGGCAGACCTTGAACTTGCGGGCGTGCCTGATTTCAGTCTATGTCCTGAAAAATAAAAACACTCAAAACATATTATTCCAATGAGTCCAACAAGTGCCTTAAGTTGTGGACTGGACAGTTCTTGTTAATACAAGAAGTGTAACTCGTTTTGTTGGAAACAGTAAAACAAAAGGGGGGGGTAGTTCAAATTCACTAACTTGCGACAGTTTCAGTGGCAGCAGGCAGTGTGATCGACTGACCGCCACTAGGACAGTAACAATGTATTTTCAAGTTTGATGCCAACACTCAACTAAAACCAACAACTATCTTTACAACCATACCCATACTCTGAGAATGAAATGAAAACACGAAAAGGAGCAACCACCCAATCCACAAACCTTGACTTCTATTACGTCTCTGAATTGATCTCTTGCTCCTGACACAACGTTCACTGTTGCTGGGAGGCTGGCACTTGCAGCCGGCGATGAACAGAGAATGCTTTAATACATTTTTCTGTTATAATAGGTGGCACAGCACCCCTCTTTCAGCTGTCATCGGACCCTAATTCCCGCTTCCACCTTTACCTATCCAGTCGGTGTTGGTCTTGGAAACTGTGCTCTTATCGAAGTTGACGACCGAAAGGCTTGATAACTGTCCTAAGAAACAAAATCTTCTTCTCGTCTGTGCGGACGACAAAATTTCATCTCCACAAACAAATCGCCTACAACTGGCTGGAGTCACCTGAAAAAGCTATGAACGCTTACTCTTTGCTATTTCCTGATGAAAATTCTGCCAAGCGCCAGAACATAGCACAAATTCGCCCCATACTCACTTCCAGCGAACACGAAGAGCGAACCTGGCATTATGGCGGTACGTCACAAATCAGGAAAACCCCAACCTTTTATCGAAATCGAGGCTACTCGTTCCTGTGTCAAGCTCGTCGTTCGCTTGTCCCATACCGCAGGAATGACACAGCTACCTCACTGCAAGAATGAAAGCCAACAGGTCGGCTGATTGCGGGGCTATTATTCGCAATACGACCACCAAAACCAAAACGTGTATTCTTGGTCAAAACAGATTTTGTAAAAAGGCGAATCGCCCATTAACAGGCAACCAATCAGTGGCAACAATGAATAGTCATACGTATTATCAGAGCAACAGTCATAAAAAACAGGAACAGTAAGAGATTTTATTTTTTTGTGAACACCAAATTCTCACTCTCCTCCTCCTCTCTTCTCCATCACTCTCTCAAAATCCCTTCCTAACTCATCTCTCTCTCTCTCTCTCTCTCTCTCTCTCATGATTCACTCACTCACACAACACACACCACACACACACACACAACACACACACACAACACACACTACACCAGAGGCAAAAATTCTGTGATTGGCACTCGGAACACGCGTGCGTACGCACACGCACGGCACAACACACACACACACACACACAACACACGACAACACACACACACACACACACACACACACACACCCACACGCATACACACACACACACAAACACAACATGCATGCCTGACTTACAAAAACCAAAATCACACACGCGCGATCACATACACACACAACCACGCACGGCAACGCACGCACACCAAACACACACAACGCACACACACACACACACACAACAACACACGAGCGCGCGCGCGCACAAGCGTGCCCGCCAAACACACATACACACGACACTACATACAGATCCACTCACAACGCACACCACTTCCGCCACAAAAAACACATAAACCACACACACGCAATCACATACGACACTGGCACACAACACACACACACACAACACACAACACCCACACCACCACAACACACACACACACACCACATAAACACACACACACTTCAAGTGGCTGCTACCAGTCGATCTAAGTCGTTCTCCAATTAAATATCGGACATAGATCAGCTCCACAGCTGAATGGGCTTTGCACTCAAGTTCCAAACACCGTGTGCTCCCTGCGTTTGTTGCCATGTCTTTGCCTTCTCATCTGCCGCTGTTTGTGTCCGGCCGAATGTAGAACCAGAGCCGAAAGTAACAGCACTGGCTTGTGTTTCACTTGCTTCGTCGCCTGGCATTGCTCCCTAACGTTATGACAGAAACACGGCAACCGAGAGATGTCCGACATGATTCAAGTCTTAAAAAAAAGTTTAGGACAGAAATTCATGTATCTAAACGGCAGTTAGTGTAACATTTTGTTTGTGACATCATTTGAACTTAAAATCTACTTGAGACTTTTGTTGCGAACTCTACGATTTATCTACGCAAAGTACTCAAGTGAAAACATTGCGTTTACGTTTACAAACTGCCATAAACTATTATACAGCCGGCAGCTGAACGAATACAGCCAACAACAAACGCGTACAAACCAGCAGTAATCGCGGTGACAGACCACAACCAAAACGCATACAAACACACACACACACACACAACACACACACACACGACACACACACAACAACAACACACACACACACACACACCACATGTACGCACGCACACCCCGTGGCAAATACACATCACTCCACTACAGGCAACAACTCACAACACAACACATACACACACTGCGCACAAACACACACAATGCACACACAACACACACACACACACACACACACACACACACACACACACGACGCACGCACGCACGCACGCACACTACACACACAACACACACACACAAACACACAAATAACATAACACACACAAGAGGCACAAACGCACAATACCACAAGAGCACACACACACACGACACAGCACACAAACCACACACACACACACACACACAATACCACACACACACACACCATACACGTGCGAGAACTCGCGCCACGCTAGCTTGCAAAAAGGCGTGTATGCGTATCATCAATACGCTTGTGACGACATATCCCTTACCTAAACACACACTGGTCCCAAGAGATGGACAACAGAGACTGGCGACAGTGAAGAAGAGACAGTGATTTTGTAATTGATCTTCTGGGTTCGTGTGCGCATGCCTGCATGCGTGCGTGCGTGCGAGCTTATGTTGTGTGTGTGTGAGTGTGTGTGTGTGTTTTGTGTGTGGGTGTGTGTGTGGTGTGTAGTGTGTGTGTTGTGTGTGTTCTGTGTGTGTGTGTGTGTGGTGCGCACTTCAATATGCCTCTATACGCATGCATCGCCATGCATCATATCTTCTTTCACTCTTGTATGTCCCAAACCACCTCACAAAGCAGCTGTGTACAATTCACTACAGACACACACCACACACACACTCACACACACACCCCTACACACTCACACACACAAACAACACACCACACAGCGCTTGACATGCACGAGAATAACATTCACACATGCATGACTACCCCTCATGTGCAGAGAGAGAAGAGAAGATGAGAGAAGAGAGAGAGAAGAGAGAGAGCAGAGAGAGAGAGAGAGAGAGAGATTGAACATAAAGAACAAGACACATGACCAGACACAGACATAGACAAATATTGACTATAAGACAGCACTTACCGTCATCACTGTCCAAGAACGACACCCCCGACATCCTCAGACACAGGCAGCACCATCCCAATGCCATTCCGACACCATGGCACCTACAGCAGCACGGAGCTGACCACCAGTTCCCTGATGATAAGTGCCTACACACAGACAAAACAGACCGTAGACAATGTTATTCACACCAACTAGACATGCGCTCGCGAGTGCGGATTAGAAAAAGAAGATCAGTGCCAACACGATTTCCCTCTTACCGTCCCCCCTGTGCTGACACTGTGTATTGCAGAAGGCCCCAACTCTTCGGCCTCAGTTGAGCTCACTCAACACGAACGAAAATTCCAACACTTCAGATTCAATGTCCCTCCTATTGTGTGGTTTGACCTGGAATGTTGCATCGCGAACATAGAGCAAAATAAATCACAATTAATGCTGTTTCTCTTGAATACGACTCTTTTGCTCCCCCACCCACCCACCCCCCCCCCCTTTCTCTCTCCTGTGCGTGGCGCGTGTGCGCTGTCTGTACGGTCCAGTGTGGCGTGTTGTGGTGTGTGTGGTGTGTGTGTGTGTGTACGTGCATGTGTAGTGTAGTGTGTGTACCGTGTGTGTGTGTGCGCGCGCATGTGCTGCGTGTATTGAGCGTTGTGTGCGCGTACATGTTTTCCGCGATGCATGCGTGCGTTTATTGTCTGCGTGTGTATTGTGCGTGTGTGAGTCTGTGTGTGTGTGTTCTCATGTGGTGTGATGTGTGTGTGTGTGTGGGTGTGTTAGAGAGAGAGATAGACAGAGAGAGAGAGAGACAAGAGCAGAGAGAAGAGAGAGAGAGAGAAGAGAGGAGAGACAGACAGACAGGACAGTCAGACCAGACAGAGCGGAGGGAGGAACTAAATTAATATATCACAACATTCCTCTCTCTTACCTTCTTCTTCCGTTTCAGTCTCAGGAATAGACGAAGAGAAAGACTTCGTAATGTTGCTGTGACGCGCGCGCGCCGTTTAGTGTGTGTGTGTGTGGTGTTGTGTGTGTGCGTGTATGGTGTGATGTGTGTGTGTGTGTGTGTGTTTGCAAGCCGTCGCACGTGCGTCAAACGGTGCATAATGTGTATGTGTATGATCACAGAGCGCCTGGTGTGCGAGTCGCGTATAGTATGTGTTTGTTGGGTATGTGTAGCTGTGTGTGGTGTGTGTGTGTGTGTGTGTGGTGTGTGGTGTGTGTGTGTGAGTGTGTGTGTGTGTAGTGACTACCTAACTCCGTGCATGCGCGCTTAGGCGTGATGTGCCTTGTGCAGCGCGTTCGTTGTGTACGTCCTATGATATGTTCCTTTCCGAACAGTCAATACTTAGGAAGGCAGAAAGTTTAAGTGTGATGTGCTTGTGCGTTTCAACATGGTGTATTAACTGTGTCCTGTGGTGGTGCGAGATGGCGCTCCCGCGCGCGACGTGACGCTCTGTGTGGTGTGAGTTTGTGTCGTGTCGTGTGATGTGTGCTCTAGTGTGTGTGTGTGTTGCTGTGGTCCGTGTGTGTGCAGAATGTCGGCTAGCGCGCAAACCGCGCACCGCCCGCGCAAACCGTTCGCCGCCACGACTGCTGTCGCTATTTGTGTGTACTGGGTGTGTGTACTAATGGTTATGTTTGTACACCAAGTGCTGGTGTTTTCTTTGTAGGCTGCTCGCTGTGTATATGTGTGGTGTGGCGTGGAATATGTGTTTGGTGGTGTGTAGGTGTGGTGTGTGTTTGTCGTGGTGTATGCGAACGTGCGCTCGGGTCGCGTGTGGGTGCGCGCCGCGCCCCCGATGCCTGTGTGCGACCGCGCGCGCGCGCCGCGCGCGGCCGCGCTAATGCGTGCGTCCGTACGGTGCCGTGTGTGTATGTGTGTGTGTCGTAGTGTTAGTGTGTGTGTGTGTGTGTGTGTTGTGTGTGTTCTCTCAAGTTCTCATCACCTCAGAAAAGCCTTTTCGCTCAGACAAACCAACCTTGCAACGCAACCAGAAGACTCAAGCGACAAAACTTTATACCTCCCAGCCAAACACGGCAATCGCACCGCAGGCAGCCACCCGTCTGAACGCTCACACTCTTTGTCCCTCCTCCCACTCATCCCTCACCCGACCCAACTACGGAGGGCCCCGTATTAACCCCCTAAAGGACCGGTTTATCGCTTTGCGGTACTAGGGGGGGGCTATCGGAACAGCTTCAGTGTAAAGCCCGCCACGCAAACCTCGCACTCCTGGTGACCTAGGGGTTGCTGGTTCGAATCCTTTTACCGGCGTCTCCGGTACAAGGGGGATCTGAAAAGCGCTTAGACAGCTTCGATATCTATCCGAGTAGAAGGCGCTAATACTAACCTATTCCTAATAATACACTAATTAAAACTGTTTCTTTGAACGATTTGAACAGGAAAAAAACATCTTCACCGAAAACAAACCCTTTCTTTTTTTTTCCTCGCTTTTCTTTTCACCTGTAATTCTCTCTTCTTCCTCCCTCATTTAGTTTAAAGACAATCCCCCCATTCCAGCATGTTGTCTACCTCTTGCTCCTATCAACGCTGACAGACGTAATGTACAACCTATTCTAATTCTAACAACCGACTTGCATAGATTAGAACTAAAGACTCTTGCTAACCTATCTGACGATGTAAAGTGACCCCCTTGACCCCCCCACCTCTCATAACCCAGCCGAAAAGCATAGACTAATCCCCACAGACTAGACTCTTGCTCCTCGTGACCACGATGTAGGACCACAAAACTCCCTCCGTAACCCCGCCGATAGCATAGACAAGAACTACAGACTCTCTTGCTCTTGCTCATCGCTCTCCTCCCCCCCCCCCCCCCTCCTCCTGTGCTTCGCCCCTCCCTCCTCACCCCCCCCCCCCCTTCCCCTTCCCCCCCTCTGCCCTTTCTCTCCCCCCCCTCTCCCGCTCCCATCTACCGCCCCTCCCCACCCCCTTGAACTCCTCCTCCCCCACCTTCTATCTCTACCCCTCCTTTTGCTTTGCTTCTGCGCTCCTAGCGATGATATATGCAATCTCCTCTACCGCTGATAACATAGACTTGAACTAAAGGTGGTGAGAACCATCCGACCTAAAATTGTCCTTAAGTTTTCTATTCTTTTTCCTCTTACACAAAACTCTTAGGCATTCTCTCTATTTTGGCTCATGTTCCCACATCAACATCACAACGACAAAACAACAATGGGGACAAAACTTTAAAAAAACGACAGAACTTCCTCTCCACAATAAAGACATTACTTTTAAGTGGGGCTAGAAAGGATTATTCCCTGGTCGGCGAAATTCATGAAACTGTCGTCTTCTAACTGTACCACGCAAAACTCCACCCAATATGTCATGATAGCGCTGAAAAGTTAAACACATGTCCCAAACCTTTTTAATTCCAAAGCTGCTACTGTTGCACGTTGTTGATTTCCCTGAACATCAAAATAGGGACTTCAAGTTCCCAATTCTTAAACCTGAATCATTGACATTTCCGGAACACGTGTATTCTTTGGTCATAATGCAATGCTGTTATATTCACTAATTTCCCCCCCAATACTTCAAGGAACTCCACGGGTAATTAAACTAAATCATTAGAAAAATGAACTTCAACAGAACATTGAACTAAACCCCACCCAAGGTCAGCTAGATTGCTAAAATGGAGTATTTCTTATCTTTCCTGCCTTTGCAGTCATCTCTGGTGTCCTTATCAAAGTCTGGACAAAGACATTCTGAAACACGAGAGGCGTAAGTAGACGAAAAGGGAGCGAAACTCGAACATTCCCATTCCACTACCCTACCCCCGGAGCTAAATGCGATTGAGCAAAAACTGTTATTAATGAACTACTAGTTTTTTGGATGCTACAGGAAATTTTACTATAACATAAAAAAAAACTTTCGCCAATGATCATTATTAAATGCAAACTATCGATGATCCACCATACAAATGAGACTGTTAAACGAAAAAAAACACTACACTGGAACATGTACACTAACATAAGATGCCCATATGAAGACCATTCTTTACAACTAACATATCAAAACAAAAAACAAACAACAAAAAAAAACACAAATTCTAGAAAACTAAATAAACATAATTACTCATCAGGACGCATAAGATTAACGATAGAAGCATTTAGCATCCAATCTTATCTTCGGTCAAAAAATAGTCATTTATTGAGCGGTTCCATGATATATAACCCTCTGTAACGCTCTTAAAAACGCTCGAACAGGACAAAAATGCTTACTAAATATACATGAACGTAGAATAAATAAAAAACATTGAAAGACAGAATAGATAATAAACATTTTATTTCAATAAAATTATAAATCATAATTTTTAATAAAATTTCTAACGTAAAATATAATAAATAAAAATACACTAAAACATATATGTGTCATGAGTGGTCTCACAGACTCAATGATATTGCGCAACTTACAGTACAGTCTATCTACCCGTAGCATAATTGAATACGTCATCGTGTTTGGAAAAACCAGGCGATAACGAAGCGGCACCGACACGCGAACCAAACGCAAAAAGGCAGATACATTCCATGAGAGAACTCTCTTAAAACCTAAGGATCATTTGTAACCAAATCCTACCTATCACAAGCGTAGCACACAATCAAATTAAAAATACAGGGTGACCAGATAAATCATATATTCCATAAAATTTTACTCACCGACTTCTCAAAACGCCATCCTCAACAGAAAATCATCACACGAATACACAACAAACATAAAGAAAGTCTCACAAATAACAGCTACCTGCCCAAGGCCCACCAACAAACCAGCACACCGCGGAAGACACCCCACTCAATACCTTCTAACACCCTCCCCACCCACCCGATGTCACACAAAGACAGCCCACCACTCAAAAGTAAAAGCAACTGGAACAAGCAACCTACACACCCCACCCCCACCCGCCAGCCCGGGGCGCCTCCCCCCCCCCCCCCCTCCCCTCCCCCCCACCCTCCTCCACCTTCCTTCCCACCCCCCTGCCCCCGTCGCCCGCCCTCTCTCCACCCCACCCCCGCCCCACCCTCCACACCCCCCATTCCCTCCGTCCCACTCCCCCCCCCCCGCCGCCACCCCCCCCCCCTCCACCCCCCTCACCCACCCCAACCCCCCCCCCCCTCTCCCTCCCCCGCCCACACCCCCACCCCCCCTCCCCCCCCCCACCCCCCCTCCCTCCCCACTACACACCCCCCCCCCCCCACCCCAACCAACCCCCCCCCCCCACCCTCCCCCCCGCAATCCCCCATCCCCCTCCCCTTAAATAAGGCGAGGCAAGAAAATACTCACAGCCCGACCCCGAGTCAGATCCCAAAGGAAATAGCAAAAAAAAAAGTCCACGACATTAAACTCTTCACAACAGCTCACATTAACAACACAAAAGGTGATTATACTTTAGTTTATATGAGCATCCAAGCGCCAAAAAGACCGATGATAATGGTTCCTGATTAAGTATTTTATTTAAAATATAAAAAATATTATTGGCTTAGAAAAGAACGACAGTCATGGCTAAGATATATGAAAGGACAAGACGAAATTGTATGAAGGAATGCTCGAGAGAGAGCTTATATCAAGAGCACTGAATATATTGATTTAGAAAAAAAGTCATTGACCCAACAAACCGTACAGGCTAAGTTTTGTTCAAAGCAATTTCTCAAGTTCCAGCAACCTAACAATAACCCCCCGTTAAAGTAATGTACTGTTTTAATTGACTATGTAACCATCATGAAAAAATCTAGAAGTCTGGGTCTCACCTAAACAACCCGACTATTCTTTCTCAATAACGACTTAACAGCCCGGCGTGCAGACGAACGGCTTGCCAGTTTGACAGCTGCGCCGCTGAAGAAGCCAAATGAGAGGCTCTGTTGACAAGGCGAAAGTCTAAATTAATAAAACATGGCTAGTATGCACCGACTGTAGGGCAAGGCATACATTCCGCGCTACCTCGTGAGTTGGTTTTAAAGAGAGCAGTTTTAAACATAAAAAATTCAGACAACAAATGTTTCATGTTGTGCGTTCTGCAAAGGCTGCAATCATGTCCGACGAACACGCAGAGAGAGTGGACTATCTATCAGCAATACGCTAAAGATCTTACCTTTCAATGAATATCCCTTCCTGTATAGTGTAACCAAATAGATCAGTTAGAAGAACAAACCACCCAATAACTGTTAATTTATACACATGGATGAGGAAACAAATTTGGCGCCAAATAAGGTGTCCAAGAACAGTCACAACATAGGCCGAACCAGACAAAAATCATGTGACTTACTACTAATGTTTTCACCAGCGGCACCCCATTACACACTGAAAACGCACAATGAGTAATTATTGAGTTATACTACAGAAACAAACTCTAGCAAACAAGAATTCTGCAGAAAATGTTAACAAGAATTCCAACTGTGCAAGCACAAGTGATCATATAAAAACATTGTAAAAGTTTCGTAGACTGTAAGACAGAACTAACTACGCCCCATCCAGGATCTAAAGTAGTTTTAAGATCTGGAAACGGCTGCAAACAAGTCCCTAACGTATTTACGCCGACATCGAGTCGCTTATTGTTCCTTATGAAGGGCCAGCACCACAAAAACTTCGAAAAACAGTCTTTTAATGAGTAATCATCCGAATATTTCATTTGCTTCATTATTGTCAGGTTGATAGCGTTATTCAGAAACCTTAATTATATAGAGGCCCAAAAGCGGCTAGAAAGATTTTTACCAGCGCAATCATCAAGTGCGTAATCACATGTTTCTAATAATCTGAATTTATCTAAATCATGATGAGCGATGAAGACACAACCACAGTTATTCCTCAGCCACTCACTGTTGGATTTGCGTTTAAGCTACCCGCCCAAAGAGTAACACCCCACAGTAAGAGACATGATCACATTAGTGGGAATTAGAGGAGCAGCGCATACCAAATGCAATCTCAACTAAAGTTTGAACCTAAGACAAGGAAGCAGCCCACTTCATTCATAACTAGTCGAGGTTTAACGACTCCCACCTAAAAATGAAAGCAGTGACGATGCCTTCAGGTGTCATGCAATGCACAGTCAAACAGAAAAGTACATGTGCTTTAATCTAAATAACATGTCTTTTTATGACTCTATGCAGCAATGATGGGTTCAATTAGAGTCACTGGCTATGTCCTTAAATCCTGCCCAAAAACAGAAGAATATTTTGACCCAACTCTTTAAGAAATGGCGTTAACACATATGATACATGAACGTTGGAAGGTTTGAACGAAGACACACTTCCGCCTCAAGGCGCGTTCTTTTCTAGTCTAAGATGAAAGGACATCAGCGCCTCCCGATTAACCAGCATGCTTCAAGATGCTTGCAAAAGTTAGATTGTAAAACGATGGAGACTAAACATGCTCCTAATTAATGGCAGATACAAGATTGGATGGCGGACGTCTTAGAAAACTAATAGATAAGACCTGCATAAACATTATAGCCGGAATCCCGGCGCATTACATTTCTGCGCCCCGGGATGACTGGGACCTTTCCTTAAAGTTACTGTATTACAGATTGATTTATTGTCAGATTTACCAATATCAGATGATTGAAAACGGATTGCGTGAGGAATTAGTATGGCGTCGCATCATTACTGAAAGCAAACAACAAATACTATGGACACTAATGATCCAAGTACAATGTCTAACTATCTTTTAATTAGATGCAACAATTCTGTAATGGTTGGGCAAATGGCACAATCTCTTCGCATTACGCAACTTTTAAAATGTACCCAGGTACAAATAATATTCAAAAGGCATTAAAGTGGTTGGGCAGTTTAACGCCTAATCAGCAGCGTGGCTTCATTCTAGAAGTTGACTTACATATCCACATGAACTCCATGACCTGCATAAATGACTATCCATAGCACAGAAAGTCTAAAGAATGAGCCAAGAGAACCCCTAAAACTGTGCCTATCTCTTCGAGCAAAAAAAATTATGTCTGTCATTACAGACTTCTACAATTTTATTTAAGACATGGTATAAAGTTAACAGCTGTTTCATAATCGCATAATTGCTTTTCGATCAAGAACCCAGTTCCATGAAACCATATACAACATGAAGCACACTATCTCAGAACCAATTCCACAGATGCTTCAGAAAACGACTTTTTTAAGCTGATAACAACCAGCTGTTTTTTGGAAAGACTATGGAGAATCCGCACAAGCGCAAAGATGTTAGATTAGTCACCAAAGAGAAACGAATCAATTAAGCAGAAATCAAACCAAATTATCAGGATTAGAAGATTTCATGATCACTATTTGGCATAGATGAAAAAAAAAGAAAGTCAAATTGGACAAAACCGTTATTATGGGTTTATACTGTTTTAGATTATCAAAAGCTTTTGATGTAGAATTTCTTTATGACTACTTTAACCCTCGTATCCTGAGTCAATTACTTTACACAGATACAGATAGTTTTTGTTATAGATATTCCTACTGAAGATATTTATAAAGACATGGAAATCGAAGTAGCTAAAGACATGCGGGATGGCATGATACAACAGATAACCCTAAAGAATCACCTTTACATTCAATACTACAAGAAGGTTTTTAAGGAAAGATGAAGGATGAATTATCTGGAAGGTAATTCAAGGAGTATGTGGGTTAAGGTCAAAAAATGTACAGTATTTCGAGCCAGGAGAAAATCATAAGAAAGCAAAGGAATATCTCGCAGCGTGTGCAGTCAAACAAAACCCTTGACAACTACAAAGAAGCATATGTTTTGGACAATAGACTTTTCCATCATGGAACAACGTAAAACTGCGATCTAATCTACCTGAGATCAACAAACAGTTTTGTAACAAAGAAGTCATTAGATAGAACAAACACAAAACGGGTGTTTGTTAATCCAGATTCATATGCAATTTGCCACTGAGAACCTAAATTAATTAAAGCGGAACTGTGCCTGGCGGAATTACTGCAGTTCTTCTTTCACAAAAGAACTTTGAGGGGCTGGCTGTTTTGTAGTGTCAGTTTCTTCTCGAACATAATACACGGTCGATTCATCTTTACAATTCTTTTTTATTTCAAAGGGTCAACACTCCAAACTGGAACTGTATGTGCCCTAATGCAGTGTCCCTTCTGCTTCCCCCCCGTAAAATAAAGGAACATTAACTATTCAATCCAAATGGTAATAGTTTTTGCTGGATGAAGACTCTCCTTCAGCAACATTTATTAGTTTTTCTTTTGATTGCTACAGTACTGCTTTTATAGCCCTTTAAATTCTTCAATATTCATTGGCGCGCAAAACTGAGGGCAATCTTCTAACCCATTCTGTGTTTGCGAGAATTGACAATCAGTCTCTGTGATACTGGTAAGAAAAAAGTCTTTCGGCAAACTGTTTGTTAAAGTATTTCAACTAAAGCCTGTGATCTATGAACTCCTGAATGCTCTTTAATGGTAACACTATGTTTACCACAATAAGTGATTTCACTTTGCCTTAAATTCATTCCCATCAATCGACCTTGAATCATGCGAGGGTAAGTTAGTGGCCCTCGCTGGTATATCAGCTGTATGGCAACCGCAACAGCAGAAGCACTCTTTTGTGTTAATTGGTTCGCATCTTGTATCTTGAAGCCATGTCAATGACTGTGATTGCGTACTTAAATCATTTTTCGTCTAATCGTATCAAGGGTAAATATAGAAGGTCCATTTGATGGGTTTTCGTTTTGGAGTTGTATTGACAAATGTGGTTCTCTGTATTCGTCTGGGTGGGCATGGGTAAATAAATTTGCCAAATTCGCTTGTTTAGATAACCATTCTTTTGCTGTTTGTTCACTACTCCAGCTGCATGGCATTAGACTTTTTAATTGCTGTAATGCCCTTCCAATATCCTTTGGGTGAATAAAATATTTTGTTTTCATTTTTTATTCAGCCAATATTATGTGCAACAAAATACACGACGTCAGCCAACGACATAAACGCGATTTCTTGCAGGGGGGGGCGGGGGTGGGGGTTGTTTTGTTGCGGGGGGAATAGGTGTTGAAAAGGTCACTGAATTTTGGTGAAGGGCTTAAAATGTCTGGACAGGTTTGCCTGTTACAAGATAATATGGTTTTATTGCTTGATCAACATTTTTAAATGTGTAAGCTGCATGCCCCTGTCCTTTTTTCAGTGTGTCAATTAATAAAATCTAACTGCTCAAGTCTCTGCCGTTTCATAGGCCGTTTTGTGCAGCTGCTAAGTTACTCTCCATAGCTTTGTTTATGTCTTTTCTCTCGCCGCATTCCCCAGTTTACTTAAATGCGAAATTACTGCCACTAAAATCAAGCGCAATCACCACAGCGCCGCCTATCATTATTGCGTAGTGAAGCCATTTTTTATAAATGAATTTTTTATTTACATATTTATATTGTCGGAATTATTTCCTTGCATGACTAGAATATCGATCGTGGCAACCGAAGCTGCAAAGATAGCAATTTAGCTTTGCTGAACTCTCAAAGTCTAGTTTTGCCAAGACAGACTGCTGTTAAATTCTTAACAAGCTTTTACCAAGCAAGAGTATCCTACACTAAGTCCTCCATAACAGCAGAATGGTTATACAAGGTTGGCAATAGTTTTTTTTTTTCGGTGCTCATTTTTATAAAATAAATAATTATAATTTAAAAAAAAACAGAACAGTAATGATCTACAACAGCAACAAGGCGGCCTAAACCTGCCTTGACTTAATGAATGACCCAAGATGATGATCAAAGCAATTATGCCCAAAAAGGAAATGCTGTATTCTTTGGCAGCATGTGGGAAACAAAAACAGTTCCTCGGAACTGAATCAGCATGAACAGATCATCAAATAGTCGCCGCAAGACATTGTAAAGTATCATAACAGGTATGAAGCGCAGCTGGGGTCTAGAATGTGAAAAGTGTGGGGCGCAAACGGTTCATAGATTGTACACTAAACTAGTCATAGAATTTGCTTACCCATTGATTCTGAAACAAGATCTACGTAATGGATTTAACGCAAGATCCAGTGTTAACAAAGTCATTTAGAGTCTCTAGGGTGTAGATCTATACAATAGATTTGAATAAACATTGTTAACGCCATTAATCATTGGTAAAATCAACTTTTAAACATATAGATTTTATTTCCCTTCAAAATGAACGAACCTGGAAAATCAGCAGAACCAGAAAACACTAGGGGGGGAAAAAAAAAAACATGTGGAGAAACGTAAACCAAGCCAGAAATCATCAGAAAAACACAGACCAGGTGGAGACCATAAAAAATCCTAGGCGTGTTGAAGCAGGAAGAAAATTTAGCAGAGTGGAACAGCACAAAAAAAAATAATGTTCCCGCATTGAAAACATAAACACCGCAACGCCAGAAACAAGTTTATATCAATGCCAGCCTATAAAAACTCCAAGTGATTCAAGGGCCCCAAGTCTTCATTGAATATTGAACATAAAAACTGTTTTCATTTTTGGCGCCCTAGCTGCTGCAGGGGGCAGTTTATTAAGGTTATAAAAAATATAAATAAAGACAGCAGAAACAAAAGCAATCAAAAAAATCTAACCATAAATGCAGAAAAAGAACAACTGCCCTTCCAAAACCGCCAATTACAAAGCCTCATTAGATCCATTTATAATGGAATAATATTTTAAGACGTAAATTGTAGAATTTTTAATAAAAATAGATCATCATGGCGAAATAATAAAATGATAAGACAATAAATAAAGACATGGAGTCTATAAAAGGCATTTCCATAACCAGAATTGTAAACAAAGCGGTTTCATAGGGTGTAAGGCCTTCATTAAAAAACTATGCAAAAAACGCTGAGCAAGACATCCACAACGATGACCGGCTTTATTTTTGAGGTGTTTGTGAACTAAATTAAAAAAAAAGACATTTACTAATTAAGATAAAAACATAGATGTTATTTTTTGATAAATTATAAGATAACTTAATAGAACTGATTGTACTTAAAGGATAACTTAATCAAGAACTTATTACGAACTTGATCATGAACTTAATTAAAAACTTAATCACGAAAGCTTATTATGAACTTGAAGTACATAAATTAACAAACTTGGGGTAACTAATAATTAAAACACTTACTTAAGAACTATGGGTGCCTTGGGGTGGAGTGTGTGTGTGTACACAGAGCTTTATTATTTGTCATGTGTAACACCACTTAGTGCAAGACAGTGCTTGCGTTTTATGTGATGCATGGGCTCTTTTTGTTGCAAGTTCAAAGTCAGGCCGCCAGTGCACCAAAAAAGTTTATACCACACCCTCCTCTTTTTTCATCCAGGCTTGGACTTGGCATTGGCAGAGTACCTAGTGGTTTTTTTTAAAGTAAAATACTGCTTAGCAGAGCTAAAAAGGCAGCCTAAAAGTTGGTAACAGGGCGTAGACAGCAAAGCGACACAGCAGCATCTGACTCACTGCTGATACCTTTGACCGCTCATGGTGAAGCGCTAAAGAAACGGCTTGCCCACTGTGACCTTTGACCGCCAGGGTGAAGCGCTAAAGAAAGGCTTGCCACAGTTACCCTTTGACCGCTCAGGGTGAAGCCGCTGAGAAAACGGCTTGGCCACCTGTGGACCTTGACCGCTCCGGGGTGAAGCGCTGTTTCTCTCTTCACTGCTGCGGACTTTGAGAAGAGTGTGTTGAAGTGAATTGGTTCTTGAACAGGATTAGTCCAATAATTTCTAATCTCCTCCAGCTTGAAAACATTAAATACAAATCCCTTCCTCTAGAGTAGAACTTCAGTAAAGAAAGAACCAACTGTAGAAAACCATATTAGCATAAGGATTCAACAAACGAGCAATCTCTCTTAGTTTGCGAGAATAGTAAAGGCCTGCGCTCTCAACTCATCAAGCACTAACAAATTGTGCATGGTAACTCAACATGCTTTGTCAAGTATGTCAGCTTAAAAATCTCCCACTATCTTTGTTCTGCCATGATCAAAATAATATATAAACAAAACCAACCTGCACAAAACCAGTAAATATCTCTCACATATCACCACACCCATCAATGGGGCAAAAAAAGAAAAAAAAAAAAAAAAAAATAACAAACCCCGCGCTAACGACAGCCTGGCGCGCTGTCAACCTGAAATGAATACACCCCCCGCCCCCCCCCACCCCTTCACCAGGCAAGCCCCAGTCACTTCGCTTGATTGATTAATTTTTGGTCGCTTTTGCCGTGCGCTGTGTAAACAAGGTCGCGCGTCTCGCAGTGTCAGCCTATCTATACACATAGTTTTGGTCGGTTGTAGTACATCGCATTGATATTTGAAGCATTTATATACGATAGTGCTAGCACACAGCACTACCCTCTCCATACTGGTAGATGTTACTAAGGTCTGCCTAACCTCTCTAGTTTTGTGGTTTGCCCAGAACATTCAAAATCGCACATTCAGATTCATAAGGCACACTGTAAAAGGCAGATGGAACAGGTTATAAGTAGAAAAGTATACACATCTTAATACACAAATCAGCTTGCCCCATAAACACGAACCTGTAGTTAACAATCAATCAAGTCCCGAATCAGACCCCCCCGTGTATTACCTTCTCCTAAGAAATGAACGCTGTGCGGGCAAACATGTGAATAGTTTAGCTTGCCTTCACTGACAACTCAAACTAATCTTATCAACAAATACTCTAACATGCAGGTTAAAATAAAACTTATGGCCTCGAAAGACCAAACCTGTTCTTCAGTAACGTTTTAGGCCAATTTAAAATAACACAATAAAACACAGTGGCCACACCGGGGCGCAATCAAACCCAGCCTACTTTGTGCAGTACTCCAACACCATGACGGCCCCGGTCGTGCCACGTCCGACAGCCTCGATCTATGGCAATCTAGACTTATTCCAAATGTGGTGCAACCCAATGAGTGTGTTTTCGTTTAAACAGCACAGGCTAGGTGCAAACTGCAGCCGCGAGCCGTAAATAAGTGATCAGATTTTCATCCACGTGTACAAAGTTTGTAGTTAGAAATTAGTCAGAAGAAGTGTGCGGAATTTATGGCATTTTACTTGAGAGAGAAAGAGAAAGAGTGTGTGATGAGTGTTAGTTTGTGTTAGTGTGTCTGTGTGTGGTGTGTGTGTGTGTGTGTGTGTGTGTGTTTGGAGTGGGTGCATTTTTTAGTGTGTTGTTGCAAGTGTGTGTGTAGTTTGAGTCTAACTTTGCAGAGAACAGGAAAGGGCATACTGGGTTACTTCGTCGCCCGAACTGAGGTAGGGCGGAAGTGGCCCGAATGCCCCTTTCCCTGATCTCTTGAGAACCAGTTAGAAAAACAAGAGGAGTTGACAGAAACATCCTTCCGCCACCCCCCTCCCTCCTATCTCCCAACCTCACCTTCCATCCCAGCTCCAGCCCTCTACCCGTTCCCTCACTTACTCCACCCCCCCCCCCCCTCTTACCCCCCCCTACCCCCCTGTTTTTCCGTCTCAGTACTCTCACTGAAACGAGGAAAATATATCTGAAAAAGAAGTGGGAAAACGTTGTGTATTGTGTGTGTGTGGGGGGGGGGTGTATGTGTGTGTGGTGCGTGCGCGGCTAGCTCGCGTGTGTGTGTGTGTAGTGTGTGTGTGTGTGTGTGTGTGTGGCCGTACGCAGGAAAAAATATCTACACACACACACACACACACACACACTCCACACACACACACACACACACACAGAACACACACACACCTTTCATACACATTTAACATACCACATCACACACCCACACACACACACACACACACACCACACATCACACGCACTCACATTTTACATACACCACACACACACACACACATTTCCATACCTCACACACACACACACACTCACACACACACACACACACACACACACACACACACACTCACGACACTTACATGCAAAACACCACACACACACACACACACACACACTCACAACACACACACACACACAGCACACCACACTAATATCAACAAGAATTCGAGATTTTTTTTTCAGCCTGATCAGAGCGGATAGGAGGGAGCATGAATGAAGCACAAGAAATTCTATTTTTAGGTCAGTCACTAAATGTGACGTGAAATGTTTTATTTATAAGGCCCCTTCCTGTACTATCCAGGCCTTCAACGGCCCGTGAAGCACGGACACCTTGCAGTGTTTGGTCATATAACATTTTGAGCAAACTGTGAGAGATGCGTCCACTGAGTGCAGCCTGACGACTTGTGTTTTGCTCATATTCGTCCCATTGAACCCAGCGCAGTCATTTCTTGCCAGGAGTTGAAAGGGACGGGAAAAAAGCCCACAAATAAATAGAGTAAAGGGAAATTCCATCCCGTAAGCATCACCGTCCCCAAGCACACCCAACGCGGCTGGTGTCTGCAGACACACTAGAGTTTCTCGCTCTAACCCCCTCCCCCCCCCCCCCTTAAAATAAAATAAATGAAATTTTCAAATTAAAAAGAAAAACAAAAAGGTTACATTTTTACCAAGTGGACTCAACTATTCCTCCTACATCTCACTAAGAGAACGTGACGAACCTTCAGCATGCATGTCTGTACAACTTAGCCCCAGACTTAAAATTAAACATGAATCAAATACTGTTTGTGGTGCTGTGTTCATCCGTGCTCAAAACACAAAGGCAGAGATGAAATGACTTAAAGGTGAAATGGCGAACGCAGGTCGTCCCACTGATTCAAATCCAAATGGTACCAACCTACGCTCCAAACTCAAAGAAAGGAAGTTATGTAAGAACAGCAATAGCGATGAACACCTGTATCAAACCCCACTGGAAGAGACGGGGTAAGTAGTGTGGTACTTGGTAACTCCTAAGATCCAAACCAAAGGAAAGTAATTGAATGGTCCCTCTAGAACACCGTTCGTCTTAAGTGCCGAAACTCAAAAACAAAAAGTCCAGAAGGTATGCTAGTACCCTCTAGTCCAGAGCATGCTAGTACTCTCCTAGGTCCAGAAGTAGCCTAGTACTCTCCTAGGTCCTCAGACGTATGCTAGTACTCTCCTAGGCCAGAGGCATGCTAGTACTTTCCTAGGTCCAGAGGCACGCTAGTGCTCTCCTAGTCCCAACTCAAAGTAATAGGGATGAGGCCCTTTAGTATCAGCGCCCATATTGCTGCGAATTCCAGACGAATTAGCTGATTGCTATTTTTGGTTTTCGTTATCATTGTCCTGAATGTTGTTATCTTGCCGAAGAAGACCATTAGAGGTCGAAACGGGGGCGTCGCGTTTTGTCTGGTAGTATAGTTTTGGTCCCTGTTGTCTGACGAATCAACGTTAACAATTTTCCCTTAACGTCAATTTCCTTTAACGACAATTTCCTTTAACGTCAATTTCCTTTAAACGTCAATTCAATTAACGTCAATTACCTTTACGTCAATTTCCTATTTGATTTTAGTTGCAGTTTCTGCGTACAGTCACCACCTTGGAAACTACAAACGGCAAAGGAAATGTTTGATAGACCTACTCGTACGCCATTTACTCCAATCTCCAAGGCAGAGGGTTAAATGGCAGGAGTATAACAAGACACCCTTAGCTCATAGCACACAGACAGAGATCAGTAGGTGCGCCCTTTAGCTCAAAGCACTTAGACAGAGATCAGTAAGGTGGCGTTGAGATACTACCACGGGCCCTGACTCTAACATCACACTCGGGAAGTTCAGTAACATCAGTATTGATACCCCTCTACCTTCACTACCAGTCCATTGAATCAGGTTAAGTTGCGCAAGGCACGCTAGTTTAGTACTACCATAGAGCTTCTCCGGTTCCAAAGAAATAATTTGAATGACAGGATGTATAGAGCAGATCCATGGCTCCCAAAATCAAAGGAAGTAATTAAAATGACAGTATGAACCCATAGTTGTAAATTCGAAAGGAAATGATTTCAATGGCAGTATGTAAACTGGTACGTCCATGCTTCAAATTAAAAAAAAAAAACATTATATACTTATACCAGGTAACCCTTAGCTTCAAAAATCAAAGACGAGTGCTGGATGGCAAGGGGGCAATCTGATACGCCGTTACCTTCACATTTATAGGCACACTGCAAGCGCAACAGGCTTACTGTTTGGCTCTTAGATCTTCTAATACAAAAAAGAATAACTGACAGTACTTACACAGGTACTCCCGTTAGCTGCCAAAAAGGAAGAGGTTTAAGGGACTTAGATCAATTTAAGCTCCAATATAAGAGGGCAGGAACAGTAAAACAGGATAAGGCCAGCTAGTAACTTTCTTAGCTTTATTGTTAAAGAAAGGAGATGAAAAGACAGCCAGGATGCCACGTAAGCTTTTATACACACGCACTGGTGATCAAGCAATAGTAGGCCAATTGACGCAACTTTTGCTCCAACTGCAAAGAAAGTGGTGTTCGTTTCAGCTAGTATGCTCTTTGTTCCAGACTCAAGAGGAAGTGATTAAATGGTAGTATCACCACCTGATCACCAATCCGGGGGGTCTTGAAGACCGTTGGGGTGCAACAGAAGACTTCGCAACCAGCTTCCTCCACTCCTCCCAATTATGAGACGCTCTTTGCCCATCTAGAATGACAGAAACATCCCAGTCCGTTCCAAGATCAGATTTGATGCGCTCCCTGGTCATTGCCATGTTTTGCTATGCCTGTGAGACATGAACTCTGACAGCTGAACTTGAGAGAAGGATTCAGGCATTAGAGATGAGATGCTTCCGCAAGATCCTTGTCATCTCATACAAAGACCACATTACCAACTTGGAGGTCCAGACCAGAGTAAGGCAAGCCACTGGACCATATGAAGACCTGTTGTCCACAGTCAAAAAAAGGAAAGTGAGATAGTATGGTCATGTATCAAGATCAACAGGATTTGTCAAAACCATTCTACAAGGAACAGTGCGAGGAGGCAGAAGGAGAGGAAGACAGAGAAAGAGATGGGAGGACAACATCAGTGCATGGACTGGCCTCACACTCAGTAAATGATAACATGTGCACTGACAATTCCCTCAGTTCAAACCAAAGGGATATTAAATGGCAGCAGGCGGGCATAGTGATGCATTCTTTATTTCCTACGCAAAAAAAAAAAAGACGAAAGCTAGGTAGCAGAAGGCATACAGGTATGACTTTAACTTCTACATCAACGGAAAACGACTACACAGCAAGTTACGTTGTTAGCAGCTCCAAACTCGAAGACAAAAGTTAGTTTCAAAGTGAGATGACTGCAGGCGGACATTGAAACAATTTTCAAAGGAATTGAAAGGAAACCCGCCAGATAACAGGGACAAACAAACTGCAGGACAAAACGCTTTTGTTTGTTTGTCCCTGTTACCTGGCGGATTTACTTTCAATTCCTTTTGAAATTCGAAGACAGCGGTGAAGTTTCATTAGACATGCCGGCTCATCCTTAGCTGCAAAGCCGAAGACAGGAAACTGAGTGGCAGCCGGCATGCTGGGACATCTGCTGGGACATCTGCTGGGACATCTGCAACTCCAGGCTCAAAGACTGGAGATGTCGTGCCCCTCCATGGCATGCCATCACGTTCGAAGTTCCAGAATCAAAGGCAAGAGAAAACGAGTGGCAGTTGGCTCGGCGGTACTGTCCCCAGCTTCAAAGTCTTCACAGACAGGAGAGTGAGTGGTTGTTGGCATAGCTAACAAATCGTTTGCTCCAAACTCCCAAGACAGATTTTACATCTCAAGGGCATACTATCTGATCTGTACTCTTCGCTCCGAACTCCAAAGGCAGATTTTACATCTCAGAGTCATACTACTTGATCTGTTCTCTTCGCTCCGAACTCCAAAGGCAGATTTTACATCTCAGAGGTCATACTACTTGATCTGTTCTCTTCGCTCCGAACTCCAAAGGCAGATTTTACATCTCAGAGGTCATACTACTTGATCTGTACTCTTCGCTCCGAACTCCAAAGGCAGATTTTACATCTCAGAGGTCATACTACTTGATCTGTTCTCTTCGCTCCGAACTCCAAAGGCAGATTTTACACCTCAGAGGTCATACTACTCGATCTTTGCCTCCCAACTCTAAGGAAGAAGCTGAAGCGGCAGTAAGCAGATTCACAGCAAAAGGCGGAATCGTTATGAATTGACTGCATGTCACATAAGGCGAGTCTAAAAAAAAAAAGAGGCCGAAAAAACGCGGATCTTTTGTTTTTAATGACAAAAAGAGCGCAAGCTCAAGGGTCCTACATTTTTATTAACTACTTTCTTTCCTTATTCATTTATGTTGTTGTTTATTTATTTATAAATGCATGAATTTATCTATTTATCATTCGTTCATTTATTTATCTATGTATCTATTCATTCATCTAATTATTTATTTATTTATTTATTTATTTATTTACTTATTTATTTATCTACCTACCTTATTAATTCTTTCAATACCCGAACCTCCCATTGTGCTTATATGTGTACGTATTATACAGTGTTTGTTTATTTTACACAAAAAGGTCAATGTGCCAAATATATTGTGCAAAGCATGGTAGGGAAGATTACTTTCGTACCAACCCCACCAGA
>CM031625.1:53490632-53506557 GCA_018398815.1 Conus ventricosus
TTTCTGTCTCACAACACAGAGGTAGAAGAATGCAATTATGCCTTTAAGAGGAAGAGGGTTAACAGGGTTAACGACGACAATCTTAATCGCCAGTCTCTTCATCATCGGCTAGGGATAGACGGGTGCAAACGCCTTAGCGAAAACGTCTCCGCTCTTAATTCCACACACACACACACACGCACGCACGCACGCACGCACGCACGCACGCACGCACGCACGCACGCACGCACGCACACACACACACACACACACACACACACACACACACACACAAATGCTGCGCTATCGTGTATGCAAAACAATTAAGCACCTGACTTATACAGTACATGCCATACAGTCATATACAGGAAATACGCGTAATCCTGCTGAAGTTTGTTTGCACCCGTTATGTTACTCATGCTGATGTGTCGAGATTGAAATTATCTCACTACATGTCTTCTTCTTCTGCTTCATCATCATCATCATCATCATCATCATCATCATCATCATCATCATCATCAATCATCATCGTCATCATTATTACTACTAGTACTACTGATGCTGCTGCTATTACTTTTTTTTTTCCTCCTCTTCCTCTTCTTCTTCTTCTTGCTACCGTTGCTATTACTGCTACGACTACTTCTATTATCATTATTATTATCATCACTTATTATAATTATTGTTAGACTCGTTTGTTTAATATGTTTACTTCCTGCTTTTTTTCACTTGAAACGTTAGCTGTATCCTTCACACCCTAAACAAGAATCAAATGGAAATAAATCTTCAATTTTGAATCTGCGGGAAAAAGAAATGAAATAACGTTTCTGCGTGAAGGGTTAAATGGGTCTTAATGTGCGACATATTATAATTGAGGTCTAAACTAAAACTACTGAAAACAATAAGCAAGTAGCTAGGTAACTCTTGCTCCCATGGTGAAATAAATCCACGCCCCATGGGACGTCTCCTGGTTCTGTTCTGTGCGCTTTGTGTGGTCATTTCTGCTATGCGTTTCGATGACGTATAGGCAACATTCATATTCATTTCACCACGGCTGAAAGAGTTACCTTCCTTCTTCATTGTTTCCTCTTCGTTTGAGATTTTTCTTTTCAAATCATTGTTTGTCTGGGTGCGTGAATGACAGTATCTTTTTTCCAATCGTGTAAAATAATTACTAATGAAGACACATTCAGTGTAACCACAATACTGAGACGAACATACCTCTTCCAGCGTCCTCGAAGACCAGACGATAGGAAATGCACAGGAAGTCGTTCAGTTATTGAACTGATAGAAAAGTTTCGATCTTGAAATTCTTGTTTAATTAATACGATAGGTCAAATATTTTGTACTGATGTACGTTGAAATTCGTTATTCCTTTCAGTGTCTGATTTCATTTATATATTTATTTATTTATGTCACTATGTTTTATTATATAAAAGCATTAAGAGTTAGTTCCAACGTGGGGTGATTGCAGGCGGAAATTAAAACAAACAGAAAAGAAAAAAATACCATTCCGACGCGTTTCGACCCCTTAGGTCTTCTTCAGGCAAGATAATGAACATTAGGACAAAAAAACGAAGAACGAGCGATCACTTATCCTCTCAAATTTTCATGTCGCGTGTGTATATATTGTATCGTGTATGGCTACGAGACGTCAGAAGAATTTGGTATATCCTGACATTAAATAACAACCACTAAACGAAACGGAACTGAAATCATTCCAAATCAGACCAACCCCAAACATCACAAAGTCCACTACGCAAAACTCACTCCGGGTTTCCCCCCCAGTAAAGACCAAAATAAGCCTATCCTTCGAGAACGCCGACATTCACACGATAATCGCCTCCATTTTGTGTGTGTGGACTTTCACACTACAAAATGCTCTATCTCCCCCTTCTTGACAATTGGTCGCGATAAGGCAAGCGCAATTGTGTCTGTGTGGAGTGTCATCACTTTGGGCGGATCTGTCAACAATTAGCGTGAAATGTGCCATCAGCGGCAGCCGCGTGACGAATGTCAGAGGTCATCGTGGCACTTTTTTTTTCTTTCTTTTTTCGAAAATCAACATGGCAACCGATGTGACCACCCGGATGATAAGGTCAGGGAAATAATCATGTCAACTGTGTACTGAGTTTTGTGGCAGGGTTAAAGGGGATGTGTGACTGAGGTGATAAAGTCCGCTTCGAGCTACTGCGTCGTTACTACTGGAGGTTGACGAGAACTACATGGGTTTTTTGTTTTTCTTTTTAAGTGTGGTAATATTTGAACAGACTTACGCTAAAAATATTTACAGTAGGTGTGGGATGGGGGGGGGGGGGGGGGGGGGGGGGGGGGGGCAAAGGATGGTGTGGGGGGGGGGGGTGTGAAGGAGAATGATTGTGAGGGAAGGGAAGGATTGAGGAACAAGTTACTATGAACAAAGAACGTTGTTTTTTGTTGTTGTTGTTGTTTTTTTATTTTTTGTCTTTTTTGTTTTGTCTTGGTTTGTTTTGTTTTTGTTTTGTTTTGTTTTTTCTTTTAACTTCGGAAATTTACAAAGGAAACACACACACACACACACACACACACACACACACACACACCCCGCACGCACGCACGCAGCATTCACGCACGCACGCACGCACGCACACACACACACACACACTTCCGGTTCAACATGGCGGCTGATCTCTCCATGGACTAAATCAGTCGTAGCAGAAGACCTAAACATGAGCAGGACAAATACAAAAGGAAGCATGACAAGAAAGGAAATGCCTCTATAAAGTCAACTAGAGAACCATCGGAACCGTCTACAGAACCAGAGCTATGTGCATCGATTGTTACATCGACTGTGAGATCTGAAGGGAGCAGTGCAGGCAAAACTCCACCAACGGCCGCACCTTGAATTTGAAATGTATGGAATGTTTAGATCTAATTCCCTGGTCACACACTGGACTCCCAAGCTACATGCTATGCGTGTTTTTGAAAACTAAACGAAAGTTTATGTGCGAAAATTGTGCATCAGGTTTTAAAGAGTCCTGAACTGATGAAGGAAATTCAGCAAGAAAGAGGTGAGTCTGATCAACGGGATACTGTTAGCTCTTGTTCCACAGTTGGCAACCAGATCTCGAAAGGGACCAGATGAAAGACAACAATATAACAACAAAATCAAACACAGCTTCTCAGACAGAATTTATAAAAACGAAAGAGAGTCTGACGAATGAAATGAATGCGTTGATTTTAGATGTAAAAAACACGATCTCAAAACAAATCAACGAGCTGCACGAAATGGTCCAGAGCGCGAACGTGCTGCGCGGTCGCGGCGGACAGTCAACAAACGTTGTCGGGCCCAACATGTGGCATCTGCTGCGGGCGCAGAAGATACCATTCGTCTCGGGACCATGTCACGGATGAGCAGCGTGGGAGGCCGACATACTCGGACATTGTCAAGTGCAGGGCTAAAAGTCTGCAAGGAAGGGTTCTACGGCGTCAGATGACGTTAAAAACGATGACGCGAATAAAAAATGACGCTAGGGGATGGATAGGGAGAAGAACATTCAGAAAAAGACAAAATTAACCCCTCGCGTGTTACAAGCAAACAAAGAAATAAAGATCACCAGCAAAAACACGAACTTTCTTCACGTCCATTGCAGTCTAGAGGTTCCATAGATTTACCCGAAGTTGTATTGCACGACTCGGTGCTAAACGTATATCCGCTGAAAGACTGGGTGCAGCTTACGGACTGTATATCAAGAAAAAGAAAACGACCACCATTGATCAATGCAGGAATGCCTTACTGTCTGACTCCATCGACAATGCAGACGTATTTGTGCTTCATGTTGGGGTAAATGATCTCAAAGACACATCTGATCCAAAAGAAAAGGCATCTACTTTCAATCAACTTCGGAAAGAATTACAAAAGCATTATCCTCAAACTCGAATTGTTATTAGCAAGGTCGCCCCAACTAGGATAAAAAAGCTAAACATCAAAAGAGAAATCTTTAATGACGAAATACATTGTAATCTTTCCGGTCAAAATAACGTGTCGTTCGTGTCCCACGAAAACATCACCAACAACACTCAGTACAATGTGGGACTTAATCCATCCCTCAGAAAGGGGTCTCAGCGTGTTTGCAGGCAATCTTGGTCGTCATCTTCATTACATGTACTGGGAAAAGCAAAGACAACCCGGTCAATCGCTACAGCTCTCGTCGTCCCAGGGATAGCCCACCCCGTTCACATCACCAGGGCAGGAGGAACTCTTTCTTGCTGCGCAGGGAACATCAGGACGAGATTACCTGTACAATTACCGAGCCCAGTGAAAGTCTTCGTCTACGTATTTCTGTTGGATTGTTATAAGGCTGCCATTTTCATAGTTGCGCATGATTGTCTACAGTATTATTAGTCACTATCCTGTTGATAGATTTTAGGTATTGCCATACTGAATTTCAGTTTTTGGTGTTTGCAAAGTGTCTATTTTCATTTTAATAGGCTATTACTGTGCTTCGCTTTATTTGCAATTTTCTCCTGTTTCTTTATTATTATTCTTTATTACTTTTTGATGGATAAAAAGAAAAATATTAGTATCCTACAATGGAACTGCCGTTCAATCACTACCAATATAATACGCCTTCAACAACAGCTTGAGAACAACACTTATATGGTCGTCATCCTTCAATCTCTAAATGTGACAAAGAAGGACTTGCCACGATTGGACCATTTCTTCTATCCACCAGTGTGCCAAGAAAGTGATTGTGCTGCGAAAATTTCTGTGGCCATTTATGTTAATGACCAATTATTTTACCATCCAATCCAATCGCCTGTACCAAATGACACAACAAACTTGTTTTCTTGTGCAGCGTGTGGTTCGATTCGACAAATCGTTAGTTTTAAATATCGTTTCAGTGTATTTTCCCAAAAGTATTATTGATTGCAATTCTGACTGGCTACGTTCGTTAAATACTACAACTGATAAATGGTTAATAGCGGGGGACTTTAATGAACATGCTCCTTTTGGGGATCTATCTTGCGTCAAAATAACCTCTAATCGCTTGGTGGAGAATATTTCAGATTCTCCACTTTTTCTTTTAAATGACGGAAGTGTTACAAGACTGCCCGATGTTCCCAGCCGCAAACCATCAGCAATTGATCTGACTCTGATCTCTCCAAAGTTAGTTCCTAGCTGCAAGTGGCAATTACACGATAACACTTTGGGAAGTGATCATAATTCCTATTATCCTTACTTTCAGAGGATTGGAAGTTAAGCACAATGATGTAAAGGATAAAATACCTAAATTTGATTTTAAACGAGCTGACTGGGCCAAATTTGAATCTGTTCTAAGTTCTTACGATGTTAGTTCTTTTGATGAATCAGACATTGAATCTATGTATACTCATTTTAACAGAGGCAGTTTTAAATGCTGCAGGCAAAGCAATTCCCAAAATTAATGTGTCAAACTCTTCGAAACACGTTGGTAAAGTATGGTGGACAGATTCAGTAAAAATGCTGCAGACAAAAACAAGAACACCTTTAAATCGTATGCTAAAGTTAAAAAAAGTGAAAGGCAGTGTTCCTGTCAAATCTGCTAAAAAAACAAAGAAACAGAGTTATAGAAAGTGCTAAAAGCAACTATTGGTCAACTTTTTGTTTAATGAAATAAGTGACCATAAAGATAAAAGTAAAAATTGGAAAAAGATCCATGAAATGAAAAATGGGATTCATCTACCAGAATATCCAGTTATTCTAGGTGATGAACAATTTCCTTCAAAAAGCTGAGGCATTTGCTGACACCTTGTAAAGAATAGCTCTTACAATAGGGTATCAGACAAATGCAGAACTTTGAGGGAAAATCAATCACAAAATGACATATACAATGACCCTGAGAAAAATAAATGATCACTACTTGAATGCTGAAATTACTTTTCAAGAATTACTGTCTGCTATCTGTTCATTACCTAAGACCAAGAAAACTTCTGTTGGTCTGATGCCATTTCCAATGAGTTGATAAAACATCTTCCAGAAAACCTTTTGTTATTTTTACACGAATTATTAGTAAATGCTGGATTGAAGGTAACATCCCATCCATATGGAGAGATTCAATTATAGTCCCTATTTTAAAGCAGGGCAAACCAGTACATGATGTAAATAGTTATAGACCTATCTCTCTGACGTCTCACGTATGCAAATTAATGGAGCAAATTGTTTTAAATCGATTGTCTTATATGCGAAAAACGCGGGATTATCCCTGTAAACCAAGGAGGCTTTAGAAAAGGCAGATCAACCATTGATCATTTAGTGAAATTAACAACTCAAATCAAACAACAATTTGCCAAAAGGCAAAATATTCTTGCCACATTCTTTGATATAAACAAGGCATACGATCAGGTTTGGCATGAACGATTACTATAACAAGTTAAAAACGGTTGGGCTTTCTGGTCATATCTATGACTATGTTAAAACATTCTTGGCCAACAGAAGTATCCAAACAAGAATTGGTCACATTTATTCCTCTAAAAGATTCCTTGATATGGTATCCCTCAAGGCTCTGTAATTGCTCCTATTCTGTTAATATCCTAACTACGATTTACCAATATCTATTTCCCAAAAAATAACTTCATTCAGTACGCGGATGATATCTGTTTGTGGATGAATGTTACTTTAAAAAAGAAAACATCAAAAAGATCTATAAATTTTATAAAAAGAGCATATCAGTATGATCTAGATAATATTGCTAAGTATAATGTCTGAAAATGGTTTAAGCTTATCACCTCAAAAATCTCACATGATGCTATTTGAATGCGAGTGGATATGTTAACAATGCCCAGAATTTAAAGTTAACAACATCACACTTAAATACGCTTCAAATATTAAATTTCTTGGTGTTCATATAACGTCTAAGCTCTCTTGGAACCTGCATTTAGAACATGCTGTAAATCAAGCAAGAAAGTCATTGAACCTTCTAAAAGTCATAAGCAAACAAAGCTGGGGTCAAGACACAAATACATTAATTCATTTGTCCTCTGCTTTAGTTAGATCTAAATTGTCATAAGCACAAGAGGTATTCTTTAGTGCTCCGAAATATCTATTGAAAAAACTGCGAGCATAGATTGTAAAGCATATAGAATAGCCCTTGGCGTTCCATTTCATGGTTCCATTATAGGATCCTACCACGAAGCAGGTGTATTGCCTCTTGATGATCAGCGAAAATTAGCCTGTGCTAAATGCATTTTAAGATGCTCTACCATTCAAAATTCAAACCAAATGGAACTTGAAATTAGGTCCGATATTCATTTTCCTAAGTGTGCAAAACGTATCCGATCTAATAAAACTATTCTTACATTTCTTCTAAACTATTGACAAAATTAAACACTAATCAAAAGAAAATAGCTGTGGCGTTTTCCAATAAGTCCCATCCCAAACTGGGAGCTTTTTAAGGCAAAGTTTGATTATAAACTATACCCAATTGTCCAAAGTTGATAACATCAATGTTCTTGCATATGAAGCTAGATCCCATATGAATGATTTTATCCCAATCATCTAAAAATCTTCAGTGATGGTTCTTTATTAGACAATCAGGCAGGCTGTGGTTTTTGTCATCCCCACTTTAAAAATTGAGAAATCTTTTTACCTTGGTAAGGACTTCTCCATTTTCACAGCCGAATTAATAGCAATTTTAATGGCTATTCAGTATGTCATTGATACACCATTCAATTTCTATGGTGCACTCTTTTGTGTAGACTCTAAAATCAGTTCTCCAAGCTTTAGAATCAACAAATCCGAAAAACCGGGCTGAAGTCGTCACAGAAATCAAAACACTTATTCATGTTCTTATATCAAGGGGTATCGCAGTTGATTTTTGTTGGATCCCATCTCATTGTTCGATATCTGGAAATGAATGGGCTGATCGTACTGCTCGGGCAGGTGCAAAAAAATCTTTTAAATCCAAGGATATTCCCATTCTTTTATGTTTACAAGAAGGTTACCCTCTATTACAAAAAGCTTCTTTTGAAAATTTTGAAAAGATATATAAAGACTACATGCTTCCCAAAGTACATAAGCCTAACTCTTCAATAAAGTGTTGTCTAAACGCTCGATCACAAAATTTTTCAAAAAAGAATTCATTAATAGATTATACATTTTATAAAATAAAAAAAAAGTCAATAAACACCCAAAACACCGCAAAAAATTGTTTCACTGTTTTTACAGACTTAGGTTAAACGCTTTCAAAACTAAGTTCATAAAAAACATTCAATGTGTATGCAGGGCTGTTGATAGTTGTACAACAACACATATTTTGTACTTTGTCCTTATTTTGAATCAGCTCTATCAAAATTCAGAAAAGATGAATCTAAATGTATTTTCCAAGAACCTGTATTTCTTTTGAACTTTGTACAGAACTCAATGATAAGTCCAGTCGGCTCAGTTTTATGATTTCTGCATATTTTAAGACTGTTTTGAATTTGACTATTGCAGTTTGATTTGTTAATGTTGCTCTTTGCTAAGGATTGTTCTTACGTAGTATTTCCCACAAATATTTAACACACACAGGCGCGCATACACAAGCGCGCGCACACACACACACACGCGCGCACACACACACATGTACACACACACACACACACACACGACACACAACACACACACACACACACACGCAAGCACGCATGCATACTACAAATACACATATACAAGTAAACGCCCACTTCCGTCTAATATCACTTTAAAGTGAAAAGACGTTAAATCGAAGAACAACAACAACAACAACAACACCACAACACACACACACACACACACACAACACACACACACCACACACACACACACACACACACAGAGTTATCTTGTCCTCTGTCGGAAGTGTCAACTTATGCTTTTGGCTAAAAGAATTAATACTGTTGGTTGCAAAAAAGCCCTTACCTCATATGTTAAAGCATTCTTATATCTTTCTTGAAAACCCTTTGTTCTACATACAGCGCAATGTTGTCCGTTCCTTCTCTTCCTTAGTTCTAGAAAGAGTCAATGGGATGTCACAGTGTCGACACTATTTCTCCAGCTGTGTCAGTTGTTTGGCAAGGTCTGGGTATGTGCCAGTTGTGTTGCAATCAAGTCTGCAATATCGTGAGTCCATCATGTTTCCTCTCTTTCTCTCCGTATTACCCCCCTTGCGTATCTTGATCCATGACCAAACAAACGTAGTTTTCTTTTCTTAACTGATGTCAACAGTTTGTCTTATAGTTTGAAAGCGTGTTTGATGGTTTAAAACACTTGTCTTTTCTTCTTTTTTTGTGTTATTTTTTTTTATGCTATCGCCTCTTCTGCACCATCTCCTTGGCACTCCACCCACGCTGCTCGTTCCGATTCCCCGTCCACAGCCACAGCCCGGCCCGGCTCGCCACAGCCCCTGTAGCGGCCATCCACGGGAGCAGTCAATGTCAAGCCGTCAAGAGGCAACCCACCGGAGGAGACACTGCACTGCAGCCGAGTCACTTCGGCGGTGTTCAGTGGCGCCTGTTCTGATTCAACACAAGCAGGACATCACGTACTAAGCCCCCTACTGACGACAATAGTGGCATGGTCGCGGAGTTGGTGTGAGTGAGTATTCCTGAATGTTGTGTTGTATCTATTCGTTCATTATTTGGCGATATGGACAGCTTTTGTTTCAGCTTTTTTTTCTGGGATCTAGACACATTTAAAAGATTGGTGTCCGGAAGAAATTGTGCGAAGACCTGTACTGGTGTGATATTTGCTTCAGACCGAATGCATTTGTGCACACTTGAACCAAACCAAGTTCAACAAAACGAGTCAGTTGATTGTATATACGACCACATACACTTGACAACTTACACTTTCTACAGAAAGATTTTTGATCATTTTACACACACACACACACACACACACACACACACACACACACACACACACACATGATGAGGGAATGAAAAGAAGATTCGGCTTGCACTTAACTCTACAGTTTTTGAGATTTTTGCATTTTGCATGACGTATGTTGTTTTTTTCGCAACATTCTGTGCATTATTTCTAAACTAATAACATTTTTGTGATGAATGTGTCTAGGTTTGTTTTAGGCGATATATTGCTAATGCTGTTTTAAATTCCATAATTCCGGGAAGAAACCGTCGATCACCGGTGATCGAAATTCAAGGGAATGAACTGAAGAGAGTTTACACCACCGCAAAATGAGACCAGGTGGAGGGGCGAACTGTGATAGTGTGGGGAAGGCCTGAGAGAAGCCAGACAGCAGTGTCCGCAGAAGGAGCGTGGACGCCGACACAGCGATGTGTGGGATATCGAAACTTCCTCTATAAATCAACTGACAGATTAGAAACTGCATACATCCTTACTATGGGATCGTACGTGTGTCATCTATACGTTCCTTCTGCCTGATATTGTATATCCAACTCCACCCCCCCCCCCCCCCCCGCAACCTCCACTTCCTACTCTGTATACCCCTTCGCCAGTCGTCCCTTCCACCCACCCCCCCCACCCACCCGTACCCAGCTCTTGTCCCTCCCAACCCCCTCCCCCCCAACCTATCAGATCGTATCTTCTTTCCCAAGTCTGACTACCACCCTCCACCCCATTCCTCTTCCCCGTTGCCTTTTATTCCTTCCGTCCGTCCAAGACCATCGTGTCGGACATCCTGACTATCATTAAATAAATCAGGAACAAAACCCTCTTCCTGTTTCCAAAAAAAAAAAAAAATAAATAAAGAAGAAAAAAAAAGAAGAAAGAAAAGAAAAGCATTTCTCTTCTCCTTCCATCATCACTGTCCCCGCGTCACCATGCTGAATCCATTACTTACTGCCCCTTCCCCCTCCATCCCCCCCAAGCCCTCAACCCCCTCCCCCCCCCCCCCCTACCCTCAACCGCCATCCATCCTCCCCTCCACATCCCCCCCCTACTCTCACCCCCCCCCCCCCCCCCCCCCCCCCTTGAAAATAACACCACCGCCACAACCATCATCCGTATTATTCCCACCACCTCCACCACCACCATTATCCATTCCACTCTCCTCACTCCTGCCTCCCCCTTCCCCCCCAACCACCCCTCCCTCCCCCACCCCCCAACACCAGACCACCACGTCAGCGATCCACAGACCTGAATACCAAACAAACCCCATCAGCAAATCTACCGCGGGGAGATTTACATGGCGTGTCATCTTTTTCCATGCACATTTAGAGAGAGGGGACCTAGCCTACCCCACATACAAACCGTGCTGCAATTCCTCCTCCTTCTCTCTCCCTCCTTCTTCAAAAAATCTACTGGCTGACCAGTACGCACACAAGACACCACCCCTCCTCCTCCCCCCCCCCCCAACCCCTCCATCGTCCCACTCCAGCCCCCTGGCTGTTTTATTAGGAGTCTTATCTCACCATGAATCGTCGCTTCTTGTGGACCAGCCGGTGATTCCTGATTCCCAGGAGGAGAAGAAGCAAAACGGACAGATCAGTGTCCCTTCGTCAGACAATCGTAAATCCCATGTCTGCAGTGCAACTAGCTCGGCTAGGCCCTCATCGAGCTAAACCAACATCTATCCGTCCATCCATTCATTCATCATCACATCACATCCAACTCTTCTTTTTTTATTTTATTTTTTTTATTTATTTACTTTTTTTGTTGTTGCCAGGGATCGTCTCCGACCACCGTCTGATAAATCAGCGGCCGATGGTAGTAGGCAGGAAAAAATCAGCGAGCGATCAGGGGACGTCACTGTCAGAGAAGTGTAGATTTACACGGAGAGTTATCAGCCTTGGGGTGCGACCCGCTTCGGAGGAGGTCTGGAAAAGTTGTTGCACGTTCGAAGTCGTGGCGCTGTCGAGAACGACGGGCGGTCCTGACAGGTTCGATAAGCGTTGGTGGGGTATATGTTTCATACGTTTCCCCAGGATCGGGGTTATCGGGATTGCTTCCCCCCTCGCTGCGTCATGTACCGGGCCTTGGCGCAGTCTGAGGGCTTGACCACAATCAGGGATGTCCAGAGCCCCCTTCTCTCCCCCCTCCCCACCCCCTCCCTCCCTTGCCCCGCCTCTCTCTGTCGCTGTCTCTCTTTCTCTCTCTCTCTCTCTCTCTCTCTCTCTCTCTCTCTCATCCCTCTCTCTCTCTCTCTCTCTCTCCTCTCTCTCTCTCTCTCTTTACCCTCCTCCCTCACTCCCTTTGAACTCCTCCCCCCCCCCTCTGTCCCTGCAGTCTGTCTGTCTGTCTGTCTGTCTGTCTCTCTCTCTCTCTCTCTCCACTCTCCCAATTCTGTCTGTCTTCGCTCTCCTCTCCTCCTCTCTCTCTCTTCTCCTCCTCTCTCCTTCTCTCTCTCTCTCTCTCTCTCTCTCCTCTCTCGCCCTCAGCCTGATAACTACCGTGGCACAGCGTTATACACATGCTTGCTTAAGAATACCAAACTGTCTGTTGCCTTTGTTGATTTTAGAAAAGCCTTCGATTCAGTGAATAAAACACACTCAGGACAATCCTGAGGAAAATGGATGCAAACGGATGATTCTATGGTGCTCTTAGAGGTGTTTATGACTCTACATTGGCCTGTGTGCGCGATGCGTGCTGTTATTCACATTATTTTGAATGTTCACACAAGTTTGTTGAGCACCTTACTCTTCTCATTCTTAGTAATGAGCTGGCTTTTGATTTGTCAAGTAGAGGTTAAGCATGGTATTCAACTTATGCAGGTGCTGTAGAAACATGTTTCTTTTTTATTGCTAATTGCTGTTGATGTTGTTCTATTGTCCGATTCAGTCATTGGTCTTCAGAATCAACTCAATAGCGGACCGTATATGTTTGACAGTCAATCTTGCAAAAACAAACGTAATGGTGTTTACAGAACCAGGGCATCCATCTTGTTCAAGGGGGATAGTTTTACGGAAATTATGAAGTTAAAAGAATAAATTCATATAAATATCTAAGAATTTTTTTTAATAACAGAATTGAGTGTTACTTTTGCCTTGTCTAAGGCTTGTAAGAAAAGGAAAAGGGTGGTGGTGGTAGGGGGGGGGGGGGTGGTCATTGAGATATTAAAGTCACTAAGATTGAATACAGCAGATTTACATTCATTTCTGATTTGACACAAAGATTGAACTCATTTTGACTTGCGGAGCCGAAGTTTGGGGTTTTGAGAAAGATCTCAGAGAAAATGTGCATACATTTAGCTCAAAAAGAGTTCTGAACACAGCACGCCTCAAACTGGTCAATGGAGACACTGGTAGAGACTGTCTTTGTATAAGGCAAACTATGAGATGTATTGGATACTGGTTAAAGCTCCTTAAATTACCCATGTCACGACTATGCAGACCAGCATAAGAAATGCTTGTTCAGCAGGAATCTGAGCATAACCGTTGGGTAACCAATGTGCAGAACGTTTTATGCGAAAATGGGTTTGATATAGCGTGGTTGTTTAAAGGAGTTGGAAGGAAATATAGTTTTTTTGTTGATTTTAAAGATAGGTTTATTTCGTGAAATATGCAAAACTGGCATGCAGTGTTTGAAAACAATGACATATGCATATGCTATTATTCTTTTAAGAACATTTTGCAGCCAGAAAGACGCTTGTATTTAATTACAAATAACTGGCACAGACATAACTTTATAAGGTTTTGATTAAGGGTTAGTGGGCTTAATAACTGCAAGCGATGGTTACTTGAAAACCAGATTGATGGTGACTGTCCATAGTGTAAAAAAGAACCCAAAAATGAAGTGGGTTTTTTTTTTTTTGGTTATTATTCTACTGCATTACTTACGAAGATATCCGAAAGCAAAATACTGTATATGACTCAGCTTCTTATATAACTGACCATGGGCCGTACTTACATGTCGTGGGTAACTGGGAGTTACCCACTACCTCGTTATATGTCGAGAGTAACCTTTAATCTCGTGGTTTGCAGTGGGTGAGGGGTGGGTAACGTATACGAGGACAGGGCATGAGTTCTCCGTGGGTTAGATCAAAACAAAGCCATTGGACACGTTCGGCGATCACGAACTTCACGCAAAATTAGGATTTTGTCGTCACAACATCTTCCAGCTGACAGACACTCTCCGAGAAGACACTGAATTTGATTTGCACAGACTGAGACACGGAACTCGGCCCCCTGCTCGACAAGTGTGTCTGTTGCTCCCAAGTTCGTCTGCTGCGATAGTTGGCTTAGCTCTAGGTGTGTGTGCGTGCAGGCTAAATCTGTCTTCGTGCCTGTGTGTGTCACTGTTACTTTGTGTCAGTGTGTGTATGTGTGTGTGCGTGTGAGTGTGACTTCATCGTGTTTATGGCCTTTTAATAGTTTTATCAAACTTGTTTTTAGTTAAGCTGCTTTTTCAGTCGTTGTGTGTGTCTGCGTCAGCGTGTTTGTGGGCATGCGCAGAAGGTTGTGGGTTATTCAAGACATGCGCAGAAGGAGTAAATCCCTCTTTTTATGTGACCTTCACCCTTTACTTTGTGGACACTTCATAGGTAGAAACTGAGACAAAACCCATATGATATAGGTACGAAAGTAGATTGCGCTGAACCCACAGGGTTTGTACCCAGGAGTTAATCTCGTTGTAGAAGTAAGTTACGTCAACATGTAAGTAAGGCCCTGAATGGTGCTGCAAATGTTTTGCTGAGCAACAATAAAAACGTGATAGCAGTTCTAGCAAAATACATCCACAAGCTATGAACATTAGAAAAAACAAAAACAATTGAAAGAACAACAAGTGATATACTTTATCACCGAAATGTTTGTTAAGAGGATCCGCTGTTGTGTGCCTGTATGATATATTTAATCACTGAAATGTTTGTTAGAGGATCCCTGTTGTGCGCCTGTATGATATATTTAATCACTGAAATGTTTGTTAAGAGGATCCGCTGTTGTGCGCCTGTATGATATATGTAATCACTGAAATGTTTGTTAAAGAGGATCCGCGTTGTGCGCCTGTATGATATATTTAATCACTGAAATGTTTGTTAAGACGATCCGCTGTTGTGCGCCTGTATGCTATATTTAATCACTGAAATGTTTGTTAAGAGGATCCGCTGTTGTGCGCCTGTATGATATATGTAATCACTGAAATGTTTGTTAAGATGATCCGCTGTTGTGTGCCTGTAATGATATATGTAATCACTGAAATGTTTGTTAATATGATCCGCTGTTTTGTGCCTGTATGATATATTTAATCACTGAAATGTTTGTTAAGAGGATCCGCTGTTGTGTGCCTGTATGATATATGTAATCACTGAAATGTTTGTTAAGAGGATCCGCTGTTGTGTGCCTGTATGATATATGCAATCACTGAAATGCTTGTTAAGATGATCCGCTGTTTGTGTGCTTGTATAATACATTTTATCAGTGAAATGCTTGTTAAGATGATCCGCTGTAAAGAGAGAGAGAGAGAGAGAGAGAGAGAGAGAGAGAGAGGGGGGGGGGAGGGAGAGGGGGGCTGGGGGAGGGAAGAAATAGGGGGGAGTGGGGTGGGGAGTGGGGGGAGGAGGGGCAATTGAGGAAGGAAGCTGTCGGAATGAGTTGTGCGCGAGGGATGGAGGGGTGAGGTGAGCGATTGATTTTATTGAATTAGTTCAAACATGCCTTAGGTCTAAAAGGCGTGCTTAATTGCTGAATGCCCCCCCCCCCCCCCCCCCCCAAAAAAAAAAAACCAAAAAAAAAAACCCCAAAACATTGGTCATTGTCATTATCATTGTCATCTCTCATCTCTCTCTCTCTCTCTCTCTCTCTCTCTCTCTCTCTCCTCTCTCTCTCTCTCTCTCTCATTCAAAGAGAAGGCCATTAACTCTGAAGTTTCAGCCTATCTGACACTAAAACGGGGAATTTTCAGTATGGTCATGATGTTGAACAGTTAAATCTCTCAGCTAAAAAGCAATTAAAAAAAACAAAAAAAACAAAGACAGCAAAAACACCAAACAATGTTGATCATGGTGGTTTGGGAAGATATCCGATATAATCATCTAATTACTTGTACAAATCGAAT
>CM031625.1:53506657-53514157 GCA_018398815.1 Conus ventricosus
GATCTCCTAGTTTCAGACCGGAAGTATGGAATGTCACAAACTGCCCTCTACAGTCTATCAATTTCGATTGTCTCTAATTCGGAATGACCAGAAGACATGGATATCCCAAACACGCACTGTACAGAATAATCAAGTCACAGTCTGGCAAAAATACAGCACCAAAGACTACAGGTGACAAGACTGGTACGAACCGGTTCAGGACATATTCATAGAAAACACAATACATACGACCAATTGATACTTGGAATTCTGGTTTCATGAACTTCTATTCTTGCCGGAGGGCTTAAAGACAAAGCCACGCCATACGCTTGCCTTCATAACATAACGGTGTCAACCGGGCCCGAGAGACGCAGACACCTCTGTGTTGGTTACGGAATTGGAAAGGTTTAGCAACATTTAAAAGGGAAAGCCATTCAGTGAACGAAACGCGACTGCATGCCCCCAGTTTTCGCCTTTAAACCCGACGCAAACTCCACTCTGAATAGAGATTGACTGGTGTTGAAATGACACAATATATTTTCTGGTGGTTAGTTTTAGAGTGAGTGGAACCGCGGGCGGAAATTTGAAACACAATTTTAAAATGACTTTAAGTAAATCCGCCAGATAACAGGGAAAAAACAAATTACAAGACAAAGCACGACGCGTTTCGGACCTCTTAGGTCTTCTTCAGCCAAGATAAACAACATTCGGGACAGTGAAAAAAAGAACGAGCAATCACGCCCTTCTCTTCTAGGGGATTTAAACCCACGAGTCCCCCCAGCCCGCCTCGTAGCCTACGACACTAACCACAGTACCACGTCTATTGGCAGCGTATACATGTTGTTTTTTTTTTTTATAAAAAAACTATATTAGAGTGCTGAACAATTAAGTAGTGGGGAAAAGCAAGTGCAAGTTAACAATTCTTCCATCATTATAGTAATGACTATTTTTATTAGAAGTGCGTTAACTAAACTCAGACTAGTGCATAGGACACAGCTCTTATTGGTCTAAGCACAGTGCAGGTTTTGAACATTCTGAAGCCGTTATGTAAACCATATGAGAACATGACACAGACAGTTATGTTCTGCTGTTCTACTCTTCTTTTTTTTCCGATGTTTAACATTAATTGAAACGTAAGTATGGAAACCCATGCTGTTTCATGTTTGATTTACGTATGGCCCCCACGAAATGAGATTTCTATTTCTCATATGGCGCTAATACATCATAAAGCTTTGAGATGATTGTATACCACTGTCAACCTCGGGGATGTCATTTGGAGGAAGGACTAGCGCACAGCCCAAACACACTCACAGCTTGCTTACAATCTCATTCATATTATCATGCATTCGTCACATCAAACCACTAGTAAAGTCTATAACTTTACTACACAGATCATAGAACGAAACATCAATGCATATGGAATCAATGAAATAAAACATTCTCTTTTTCCTGAACTTCACAAATCATTTATCTAAAACACATTAACTAAACCGGGTATAAATAGATTTCTACTTTACCTGGCCAGGTGATCTTAACTATTCACGATCACTGTCTTTTTCTTTTCCTTTTTTTCTTTTCACTGTCACTTTCACAACACGACACAACTGCTGGCACTGGTGTTGGTCTGCTTGCCCCGGTCAAGCTGGACTGCTGGCACCGGTCAGGCTGGATGCTGGGGGTTGGTCAGGTTGGACTGCCGATAAAAGTGGCGCGGGGCCAAGTATGAGGTCAAACCCCCCGGGTTCAGATAGAACAGTGACTATCAACATCGATCTGTTCTCCTTTTTTTTCTTCCTGCATTAACGCATTGCACTCTCTCTCTCTCTCCTAGTTGCTCTATTAAATGGACAATGGTTGCTTTTTTTTTCCCCTTTCTTTTTTTTCTTTTTCTCTTCATTAGTTAGCAACTCTCCCTTTCACACTCTCTTTAGTCCTCCCTTTGCAGACTATATCTGGTGCTAATGCTCAAACTTCACTCCTCTCATCTCCTGCCTTTCTCCTCCAGAGACTACACCCCAGAACCTCTCTCTCTCTCTCTCTCTGTCTCTCTGTTCGTTCTCCCCCTCGTTCTCCCCTTTCTCTCACTCTCACATCCTTCTTATTCCGTTCCGATCTGTCCAAAAAGGGCGAAAACCATTGGTCAGTATTTTTACCCCTGATACCCGAATTATCTCCCTCTAATTCCATTGGATATTCAAATCATGACAGTCACGCCTACACGCCTTACTCTCTGTGGTGGTAAATTTGGTCATTTAATTGATTAGCTAGATTTCACCCCCACCACCACTACCTTCTCCCTCTCCCTTTCCCCTGCTTTAACCTGCGACGTCCGACTAACAATGGCGCTGGTTCCATTAAATTGGCTAGATGAGCCTGACCCAGGCGCTACGACTCGTCTCGCTAGACATCGAGGCGTCGGTCAAAGCTGCTTAGTCCGTCTAGCCGGACAGACCGTCCCTGGGGAAAGCCTCCCCCCTATGCTTATTGGCTGGATCCGAACCATGGGCCGGTCTACGTGGCCCCCAGAATATTTGAGTTGGGAGCTTATGTCCAAACACCTGGCCCACGATTGGTTTTTCTATTTTTGACCGTGACAATTTCCCCTTGCAAAAGACTATGCACCGCATCGTCTCAAAACCACGGTACAAAAAAAACAAAAACCCGAATTTGCTGACACACAGTACACGTGCAAAGTTTAAAAAAAATACTTTACAACCAACGGTTTATAAATTATAAAATATATCATTAGTGAATACCACTCCAATGAGTTATCATTGACGTGCGCTTTTGCGTTATTTCAATTCATTTTATAACGACCTCGGGTGCGCACTTATGCCATTCCCTACCTGCGGTTTTGCCATCTTCCTTTTCACAATTCTTATGAAAAGCACAATATAATATAAATCACGATCCATGACACTTCACTGAGGAATCTCCATCCTCACTTATTGAAAAATAATGCATCACTCACAAGCGATGTATGCTCCAAGCATAACTACTTTCACATGAACAAGTCTCCAAAGAAAACATAAACAAGTCTCACACAAAAATATGAACCATAGCCAAGGGGGATAACCCATATCCAATCAACATAACGTATCAACACATGTTTACAACAAAGCACCCCGGATATGACTGGATTTCCCTTTTGAGTTGCAGCTTGCTAGACTACGCGGCTTAAATAGTCAGCTCCGACATTCTGTCGACCTGGAATGTACGCACTCGATACCTGTAGGGCTGCAGTCCCAAATTGCCCAACGCAGAACCCTGCTGTTTTTCAGCTGTGCCTCCTGCGGGAATTTAAAGTGGTTGATGATCTGTCTCTATCACGAACTCTTTCCCTTCAAGTATTTGTGGAACTTCTGCACGGCCCACACGACAGCTAAACACTCCTTCTCTACAGTTGCGTACCCTTCTTCACACTTTGTCAACTTCCTGTTTGCATACTCACGGGAAAACTCGCCCTCTTCAGCTCCTGCAACAATACTGCACCTATCCCACCACCTGATGCATCTGTCCGCAACAAAAATGGTTTGGACTATCTGGTAGCTTCAAGATGGGACGGGAACCTAGTCTTTCCAACACGTCTGCAGTGCTTGCTCTGCAGCGTCTGACCACTCGACCACGCGGTTTTTCCCTGCCTTGACCAAATCACTGAGAGGACCCGTGATTGCTGCGAATTTTGGGAAAACAAACCCCCTATAGAAGCCAATAAAACCTAGCAGACTCCTGACTTCTGTTTGGTCTTTGGTCTCTCTGATTCATCATCTTCTCCACCTTCCTCTTTCTGGCTGCTTTGTGGTCGCCTCCGACAACAAAACCTAGGAACTCCAGGCTTGGAAAACCAACCTGGCACTTTGTTGGTCTGGCGTGAGATTGGCTTGTCTCAACCTCTCTAAAACTGCTCCTAGCTGCCTCATATGCTCCTCCATGTCTCGGATGCTATCAGAATGTCATCCATGAAATTCACAACGCCTTCAACCCCGCAATAACTTCCTCATCATCCGAGAGAAGACGGGCAGGTGCGTTGACCATCCCAAAAGGGGGAGTACTCGCCATGGTATAGCCCCATAGGAGTGGAGAATGCTGTGATTTTCCTTGAGTCCTCACTCAGGGCTTTTTGCCAGTAACCCTTGCTCAGATCTATCCTGGTGAAATACGGGCTCTTGTTTGGGCGATCTGAGCGACAGGTCTTCCATGTTTGGTATGACCTCTGCATCGACCTTGGTGACACTGTTCAGACGTCTATAGTCGACACAGAATCGATGCTCACCTGACTTTTTTTCCTCACCAAGACGACGGGTGCACTATACGATGATTGGACGGTTCAATCACCCCAAGGTCCAACTTTCTTTTCTACCTCCTCCTCGACACTTGCTTGGTGGCATATGGATCGGGTAGGCTTTCACATGTACGGGTTTTTGCGATGTTAACTCCCCCGTACATTTCTAGAGTTGTCCTGCCTGGTTTTTTAAAGTCAGGGACGCCCTTATCTGTTCTAGGAGCCCCTAACTTCCTTTTTCCTGTCTCCTACGTCTACCCCTTCATACAGTGACACTCCCTGTATGACTCTTCTCCTGGAAACTCAGGCAACAAATCTCCCCTTCTTCTGCTGGGTCTCCTTCACCTCATCAATGTTTGCTGCTGCGCCTATGTGCGGGGTCCATGCTGAATGTATTTGCGGAGCAATTTGGCTGGAAAAGTTTTGATTTCCCTTCACATCGATTCGGTAGTCCTGATCTACCTTTTCAATGATGGTGAATGGCCCCTTCCAATGCATCAGCAGCTTGTTGTGATCCGTGGGAAGCAGTAACAGGACTTGATCTCCCCCCTTGAGGAATTGCTTCCTCACCTTCCTGTCATACTGCTTCTTTCGGACGACCTAGCCTCCTGCAAACTCTCCCTTGCGACCTTACATGTCTCCTCGAGCCTATTGCGTAGGTCCACCACATACTGATAAGGGTTTGACCTCTTCGGACTCCTGTTCTCCGGACCACAGCTCTTTGGAATGCACACTGGTCCCCGAACTGTCCGCCCATACAGCAGCTCAAAGGGCCCGAAAAGCCTGTGCTTTCCTGAGGGGCTTCCCTGTAGGCGAACAGTGCCGCTGGAATGTCGGGTCCCAATCTGCTGGCCTTTCCTCACAGAGCTTCTTTAAGATGCCCTTCAGCACCCCATTGAATCCTCCACCAAGCCATTGCATTGGGGGGTGGTATGGGGGTAGTGAGAAGCTGTGTGATCCCTAGCAGCCTGTTGACCTCCCTCATCACGCCGAGGTGAACTGTGACCCCCTGTCACTGAGAATTTGTGCTGGCACACCCACGCGAGAGAGATGTCTACCAGCCCTTCAGCGACCTGTTGCGTATCTACGCCTTTCAATGGGAACCGCTTCTGGGTATCTGGTCGCGTAGTCCCCCAGCGTCAACACATACCTGTGCCCGCCTTGGAAAAGGGCGGATTGGGCCAATCAGATCAACAGCACTTCCTGAACGGTGTGTCAATTAAAGGGGGATGTTTAAGAGGCGCCCTTTCCCCTTCACCCCTCTTGTGGCTGACCTTTGACACACGTCACATGACAGCAGAAACGTTTGATGTCTGCCATTGCTCCTGGCCAATGAAAGTCATCAAAGTCGTCAGCTGTTTTGCTGGTGCCGGATGACCCGCCTGAGCGACTCGTGACCCACTGACATGACAGTGTCACGATAACCTGCTGGTACCCCTAACTGAGTGGTCACCTTACCTGTCTTCCCTTGGTGAACACTCGGTACAACAGCCCGCCTTTCACAAGAAACTCTGTCTCACCCCCTCTACCCCCCTGTTTTCTCTCCACCTCTTGCCAACTCCCAAGACTTCACGAGCGAAGGGTCTTGTTCCTGCGCCCGCTTAAACTCATCAGGCGACACATCTATGCCTGACTTCCTTGCCGGAACGACAACGGTTTATTTAACCTTTCCTCCTTCTTGCTCCGTGTCTGAACGCTGCCCCTGTAGCAGTCAACAACTCAGGATCCCCTGGATCCTTTGCACCTGGGAAAATTTCCAATGATCAAATCATGAAGGGGTTTCTCCATCACCCCGCAGACAACTCGCCTGGGGAAGTAAGGGTACGTACTTCTATCTTAGCAACTGGAAACTCCTCACAGTGCCATCGATTAGAGTACATGCTGGATTTGCCCGTCAATCCCCTTCTCGACCCGCGTTGTTCGTACTACCCCGCATGAACAACCAGTGTCTCGTAAAACTTTCAACCCTCTGCTGGCCAATCCACCCTTCTTCCCCTGGTAACGAACCACTCAGCCTAGTGCCCTCCATCCCTGACACTGACTGCTGTCCAGTGCTAGCCATAGGCTGCACTCCACCCCCTTCAGACTGAATCCCTTTTTGGTTCCACTGCAGGTCGTTTCCCTTGACGAAACCCTTATCCACCTCTTGCAAGGCTGCTGCCTTCTGGAACTCATGCGACAATCCCTCGCCACATGTCCTCTTGTGACAAATGAACACCTAATGTCCCTTTGCCCCTTCCCTTTTGCCCCCCCACTGGGTTTGCAGACTTTGCAGAAAACTCTCCTGGTCTCCTTGCCTCTTCTCACCTGTGCCTAGCACCTGTTCTCCTGGGCCCCTTTGTGCCCAAACGTGCCTCTCTATACACCTCTGCGAACTTCAAACAACTCTCCTGCTGTCTCTGGCTGTCTCTCTTTCAAATGTATGGTTAACTCAGGGCCGCAACCTGACAAAATCCCGTTCCTTATAACTAGCTCTTTCAACTCAAGCGAACTCCTTTTCGTACCACTCAACTCTAACCACTTCCTCAAAATAGTGATCTAGCGTGCACCAAACTGAGTGTACGTCTCACCTGCTTGTAATTTAGCTAAACGAAATTTCTTCCTGAACCCCTCCTCTGTGAGGTCAATCCTTTCATCAACGATTCCCTTTACAGCGCTGAAATCAGACTGTTGTTCTGCTGGTAACGCAGGTGAAAATCTGTAATGCTTACCCGTCAGTAACGCTGACAAAATGACTGCCCACTCTTCTGAAGCCAACCCTGACTGGTCGCCAACGTTTCGAAACGACTGTTTTATGCATCAATCGAATCGGGTTTCTTCAGAGAATTTTGGCAACTTGGGTCGGGGAGCATAGCTGCGCACAGAGTCACTGGAAAGTGAGCTACCATCCTCAGTGGTCTCCCTTTGTATTCTCACTTTCTCTAACTCTAATTGAACCTTTAATCTTCCGTTTCCTGCTTCATTCTTTCTGTTTCCTGCGCTTCCCTTATTTCTTTGTTTCCTGCGTTTCTACTGCGATACGGCGTCTTTCCGCGCGTTCATCTCTTTCCATCTTTGTTGGTTTTCAACGAATGCACGCAACTCATCTCTGAGTAACCTAGATCACGAGCGACGTCACAAGTTGTTCAATAGGGGTGTTCTTTTCTTCCGCCATTATATCTTCTCTTTTTTTTTTTGAACAAGATTTTATTACTACGACAGCCAAACTGGGGGTTACCGACACGAGTGACGTAATAGCA
>CM031625.1:53526657-53531938 GCA_018398815.1 Conus ventricosus
ACTTGTCGGTAGCAGTTTTTGTTTTGGTTTTTTTCTTGTTTTTTTTTGGTTTTTTTGGGTTTTTTTTTTTTTTGGGGGGGGGGGGGGTTGGTATAATTTGTTTTGTTTCTCTAAGAATAGAGCACTCTTCTTGAGGGCACAACAGGAACCGGAAGAAAGCGAGACGAGTGTTCGAAAAAAAAAGTGAAACAGCTGCCTTTTGCTGGTGACATACATGTTGGAATGTGCATACGAACGCCCTTCTGGTTGTTGTGTTGTTTTCTGCAGAACATACGTTGGTGACCGTAGGGATTGAGGGATTTAGTCTCCAGCCTCCCTACTCCACCGCCTGCACCCCACCCCAGCATCCCCCACTCCCACTTGTGTTTTAGAAATGTTAGAGCGCGTATGGGCACGTGCAAGCGCTGGCAAAAAAAAAAAAAATGATGCACATGCGTTTGCGTGCACGAGAAATGAATGCATACAAGCTGGCACACACAGCACATTGAAACGCGCACACAGGAAATATAAGACTCGCGCACACAGACGGAGAGACAGAGACAGACAGACAGACCGACAGAAAGAAATACACATACACACAGACATACACAGATTAATAGACACAGACACACTGAAACAAATGCACCCCACACACACACACACACACACACACACACACACACACACACACACACACACACACACACACACATATTCTAAGAGAGAGAGAGAGAGAGGAAGAGAGAGAGAGAGAGAGAGAGAGAGAGAGAGAGAGAGAGAGAGAGAGAGAGAGAGATACATACACACACACACACACACACACACACACACACACACACACACACACACCACACACACACACACACCACACACACACACACACACACACACACACACACACACACACACACACACACACACACACACACACACACATCTGGAATCTTGCAGCCACAAATGCGTCTTTATCGAGAGTGTCGTTAGTAGCTGTGGCCATTATTTTCCACGCGGCTATAAACACCCCCTCTGCATGTGCATCTTGTGCTCGTACACGACAGTCAGAATTAGGGCCTGGATGGTGTACAGGTACCTTGATTGTGTCACACCGGTGGGGAAAATCCAAGACCGACAGTGTGACGACGCTGGATGTCTTGTTAACATTCATCAGAATTACGGTCATGGGTGTATGGCTGTTAGAGAACAGGGAAAGGGGCATTCTGGGCCACTTCCGCCCTCACTCAGTTCGGGCGAAAGTAACCAGAATGCCCCTTTCCTGTTCTCTGACAAGTAAGACTTCAATAACCAAAAAATAACGATTATCTACAAACAAACATACTGTGTAGGGTTATCCGTTTTCAATACTAATTTACTAACTTTTCAGATTTCAGTTTTTGTTTAATCCTGTGTTTTTCCTGGTCATTTTCAATAACATCATTTTCACGCAAACATTCTTCAAATGAGTCTCTGTCTTTCATGTGAAATAACACTACAGTCTTTAACTGTTCTCTAAAGTCTTTTAAAACTGAGTTATATTTTTGGCATAAAATCCACACACTTATTCTAGCATGTCTTCCACTGAAAGCAGTTTTGATAAAGTGTTTCTCTTTTTAACTATGTCTCTTTCTGCTGAACAGTCATCTATAATAAATAGTGTCTGCGTTCCTTCAAACAGTTATAAAACTGTTCTAAACACTCACTCAGTTTATTGCTAGGATCAACTAAATATATGTTATCATCTGTCCATATAAACCTTCTATCATGATATGCTTTGTTCCATTTAAGTGTTGGACAGAAAACCACAATATGATTAAAATTTTAACGATAAACTGTTTGTAACAGGTCGAGGATAATATTGTTTTTCCACAACCAGTCTGCCCACAAATCAATGAGCAATGAGGAGTTTTTGTCATAAAGTTTAACTGCTCCATAGTTTTATAGCAGAATTTAATCTAATCCAGTTATTGTTTTTATCATGCTCTCTGTTAAAACTTGTTCAGTATAATAAAACCCTACGAGGCCTAAATGTGTAAGATTAATCCAATTCAGTTCTGTAAGATTGTTTCTATTTAGACTAATATTGATTTTGTTGCTTGTTGTTATGACCTTAATATCCTCGTCTTGTGAAGAATGACGACGGTAACTTTAAGTTTTTCAACGTCTAAGTTTTGCCAGCTAATTAGAATTCCCTTTAGAAGGACGTCACTAACGCCCACAACCCCACCCCTCTCCTTATCTTTTAAGACAGAAATTTCAAATATCATTGTGAACGTGTCTCCTAATTTCATTTGCGGAATGAACTGTAATTTTGTAGAAGCATCTTTAAACCGTTTCTCTTCTGTGGAGGATGTACTGTTTATTCCATACGGCTTTATTTCAATCTCTTTCGACTATTGTGTCTGGCATAAGACTTACATGTAAAGGGCCAGAGTTGAATGCTTTCTGAAACTTTTTTGATGGCTAAAATATGTAAATGGGCTTATGAATTCAAATTTTATGTCCCATTCTAATATGGTTCTAAGTGCCATTTGAGGTCAGGCTTTCGAACTATTTTATATTCATACTGGCCAACATTATTTGCTTCTAGATTGCGCAGCTGTTCTAGTTTAGGAAACTTTTTGCTGTCGCTAACCTCTTTGCGTTTATAATCACATCTTTAGTGTACTCAAACCCATACAAAGTGCCTATCTCACCGTTCTGTTCAAAGTCCGCAACGTCTGCAAGGTCTTTTAATTCTAAAGTTATACACCTCACAGGCGCTAATGTAACTCCTGGTTCTTCTGGCCACGCGACATTATTTTTTAGTAACGTATTATTTTATTTCTAAAACAATGTGCAGGTTATCACATTTTACAACTTTTCCTGCTTTGTCTGCAATTTTTATATTAAATGATCCAACCCTCCCACAAACTAATCTTTTAAACTGTAAATTAGGGAATTGTATAATTTCATAATCGCAATATGCAGCTTTCCCTGATGGAAGAGCTCTTAAAACAGTTGAGGGCCTTCCATCATATAAGTTTTCATCAGTGCTTAGTTCGTCTAAATGAACATAGAGTAATGAATGTAATGCAAGATTGAGCGGACTTTCCCCTCAACGTAGTTTCATTGGCGAAACACTAAAACTATGAGTGGGTAGATTGCTAGTTGTAAAGCCTAGCAGTTTAGCTAGCTCTCTATCAAAATCGTATTTTGCTTCTTCAGGTTTGAATGTTAATATTGTTTTTAGATTTGCATTGTTAAGTTTAAGAGTAATGTCTAAGTTACTATTCTTTTTTTATGAGCCCCCCGTAAAAACCATCGGGTTTTTGTTAACTGTTTAAGTCGTTTGTTCTTTTCAATTTTGAATCTTATTTTTTTCTTGGCTTTAGTTATTAAACCATACGATTTTTTTGTAAAATTTTTCTGGAGTGCGACCATTTTGGTTCCGCATTCGTTTTTAATAGATGTTCAAAAAACGAAGGGCGGTTTGGGGTTGTTATTTTTAAAAAATTTTTTTTTAAAAAAAATTTAAAAAATGAGGCATTCAAATTACTGAGCAAAATTTCTGTTGGGCCGCACAAAATTTTAAAAAAAAAATAAGCAACTGATACTTTGAATTGCTGTGCCCGACTGCCTCTTTTCAAAAAAAGGTGAGCACTCCATTAAGGTATTTTAACCCCCCTTTTGAAACGAGCCACAGAAGCGGGGTTTTAGTCATCGATGCATTTTTATCAGCCCCATTTAAAACTTTGTGTTTTTTGCCATCAATGGGGGGGGGTGTTCGTTGCTGATCATTTAAATCACCGACCCTTTGGTGGGTGTGTCAGTTTCTTTTATACCCCTTAAAGGGTATTTTGACTGAACGAAGGCCATTCCCAATGAAAACCTTTAATCCACTCAGAAACAGAATAGAATGGGGTTTTTAAAAGGACTGTAACGAATTAAAATTTTTTAACATCAAGACGGGTTTTAGACAAAAGGGATCATAATCAGGGCCCTAGGCGCCCTTTTATTTTCGGGGCACGCACAAAAAGATAACTAGCTGGACCCTCCTTAAAAAACTTTTTTTTCAGGCAAAATTTTGCCGGGTCCTACAGCAAGAGATAAAACGCGGGCAACATTTACTTGCATTTTAAGGGGCCCTAATAGGCGGGAAAAAACGAAAAAACCTATTCGCATTTACGTTTGGTGTTTGCTAGGTTCGAAGCACAGGAAGATCAAGCAAATGATCCTTTTCTGGCTTTGACGCCAAAAACAATACTTAGCTTTTTGGGCGCCTTAAACGTTGATTCCTTTAAGTATTAAAAATACCCAAATGTTTTACAAACGCAAGATCAAAGTAGATTTGTTTGGCACTGGTTTTTTAATGTGCCTTCTGACCTCAGATCCAGGGGGAAAAATTAATAAAAATTAATAATGAAATTCTTATGCAGGCAATGAAGAAGGGTTGGGGGAAAAAAGACATAATTCTGAGCCAGTAATATTACAAGCAGTAAAAAAACCAAGATTTTTGTCATTAATTCCCCAAGCCAAAACCCCCAAAGAAACTCAGCAAAGCTGCGGGGCTCTGTTCGCGATGACAGAATTGAAAGACGCGCTTGTTCTTGGGTTAGGCTAGGTTTTTTTGGTCTTTATTTTTAAAATTTGTAACCCAATATTTCGAGAACTAATGACCCTAAAAAGCTCGGCCTAAAGCCAACTACTTTGCTTGCAGTAGACAAAAAACCAGCTGACAAAACCGCCTAATATACCGGGGGAAAGGTCTATGGGTTTTTGGTAATTTTTTTAATAAATTGCAGATGATAAAACTGTTTTTTTTCCATGATTTATCAGGTGGAGGGGATGGCGACGGGGCAATAAACTTTGACCCCACCGCCCCTTAAAAAGCCATCCAGTGTCTTATTGCAAAACCTAGGCTGTTTTAAAGCTTACTAAAGTGATCCCTTTCTCCTAAAATGTTCGTATTCGTTTGCTTGTGTCGTGTCTTCATATAAAATTCTTTGGAAGTTTCTCTTATTCTATTTACTTGGTTCTTTTAAATTTGGGCTCGGTTAGTAGGCCTTTAGTTTGTGTTCTCTTGTTTAAATCTTTTAGTCTTTGGGTTTTTTCTTTAATATTGCCTAAGTTGGCGTCATCAGCCTACGGTTTTTTTTTTTCTTTTTATATGCCATTGGTCACCTGTTTTTTAAATTTTTTGTTTAACGCCCCTAATGTTCTAAGCATGATCAAGGGCCGTTAGTTTTGCATAGGGAATGGGGAACTTAATTGTTTTTTTTTTAAAAACGCCTTTTTTTTTTTTTCCCCGGAAAAAAACCTGGTTTTG
>CM031625.1:53532038-53537038 GCA_018398815.1 Conus ventricosus
AGGGATTATTTTCCGCGCTAAAGACCCCCTGCATGTCATCTTGGCTCGTACACGACGTCAGATTAGGCCTGGATGGTGTACAGGTACCCTTGATTGCGTCACACCGGTGGGAAATCCAAGACCGACAGTGTGACGACGCTGGATGTCTTGTTAACATTCATCAGAATTACGGTCATGGGTGTATGGCTGTTGTTTGAAGGTGCAAATTATAATACACCCGAGAATTACACTAATTTGTGTATAGCTGCCAATTCAAGGTGCAAGTTATAACAGAGTTGAGAATTACAGTAATGGGTGTAGGGCTGCCATTTAAGGTGCTAACTATAACGTACCTGAGAATGACACTGATAGGCGAATGGCTGCCTTTTCAAGGTGCAAATGATGTCATACATGAGAATTACATTAATGGGTGTATAGCTGTTGTTTAAAGGTGCAAGTGATATCATACCGAGAATAACATTAAATGGGTGTGTTAGCTGCCATTTAATGGTGCAAATGATGTCATACATGAGAATTACATTAATGGGTGTATAGCTGTTGTTTAAGGTGCAAGTGATATCATACCCGAGAATAACATTAATGGGTGTGTAGCTGCCATTTAATGGTGCAAATGATGTCATACATGAGAATTACATTAATGGTTGTATGGCTACCGTTTAAAGGTGCAAATGATGCCATACATGAAAATTACATTAATGGGTGTATAGCTGCCATTTAAAAGTGCAAAGCATTTTTTTTTGTTCCTGCAACTTACTCTTCCCAAACTGTATTCATCGCACTTAGCTCGTCCGCCTCTTTTTCAACCCCCAACCCCCCCACCCCCCCCCCCCCCCCCCCCCCCCCCCCCCGCTCCCACACACAACACACACACACACACTCCCACCTCCTCCTCCCTGACTGGGCTGCCGACTTGAGAACAGGACGCTAATTGATGCTTTGAATAGTTGCTGATTATCCACCAATCAAACGCCTCCTAGCTAGTCACTTCCAGCGTCTTCAACCGGATGTCCATGACAGGAAGTGGTAAGAAGGAGAGATCTCTGGGAAACATCATCGCGTTCGGCTTAATTGGAGGGGTGAGACCAGGTGATGAATGTGGCAGCACACCACAAATAACTGTTCTGAGGCCTTGGATGAAGAATCAAGTATTTTTAGATAGGCACAACTGGCTTGGTTTAAGGTTTACTTTTTTTAATCTTCAGGTGTGTCTGAAAGTTGGCTCCCTTCGTGTTTTTTGTTTGTTTGTTTTGTTTTTTTGCTTTTTTTGCCATGAAGAGACATGCTAAGATGAGTACAACCAGACAAAGCAAAATCAGAGAATAAGAAACCTCACACACACACACACACACCACACACACACACACACCACCGCACGCACGCACGCACGCACGCACGCACGCACGCACGCACGCACGCACGCACGCACGCACGCACGCACGCACGCACGCACGCACGCACGCACGCACGCACACACACACACACACACATCAAACATTTTTTAAGTTGTTCAAGGACTGATTAAGAGCCCAATTGGACATTTACTTTAACGTCTATGTTGCTTTCCCCATCTTGGTGTTAGTTGCTTATTTAGTGTTTCTTTTATAGTTTTGGGTTCAGTTATGTGGTGTGTGTGTGTGTGTGTGTGTGTGTGTGTGTGTGTGTGTGTGTGTGTGTGTGTTTTAAATATAGGCCTAATTGCATTATACATACCTACGTACGCCCAAAATCAACACCAACCGTTCGCATGCATACACCCAAAAACATCACATGCACACACGCATAACACTTACATACTGTCTAAGATCCCTGTTAGGTGGATAGACGTTAAATTAAAGAACGAACGAACACACACACACACACACACACACTCCCCACTCCCCTTTCACCTAACTCTCTTCTCTCCACAACTTTGTGATGCGTGGGCCTGATTCGCTGAAAGAGGATAAGTAGTCCCGGTCATCCACATCCTCCCCCTATCCCCCCCCTCCCTCCTGCCACCCTGTTGCTTCCTCCCCACCCGGCTAAGCCATCGCGAATGTCGGCTTCTTTGTGTGCTTCCGGAGAATATCCAGCTCTCCTTCCCCCTCCTTAACATCAGAAAAAGTGAGTGTGTTTGGTAGTTTAGGTCTTATAGGCCTAATATCTATCTATCCATCCATCCATCCATCCATCCATCCATCCATCTATCTATCTATCTATCTATCTATCTATCTATCTATCTATCTATCTATTATATTGATTTCATGATTGTTTGCATCCATCCATCCATCCATCCATCCATCTATCTATCTATCTATCTATCTATCTATCTATCTATCTATCTATCTATTATATTGATTTCATGATTGTTTGCATGTTGTAATCGTTAAGGAGTCGTGATACTGCTGCCTTTATAAAAAAAAAAATTCAGTTATATTGTTATCGCCCTTTTCGTATGAGGCTAAGGCTTTAAACGAATAAATCATCTGAATCTGAATCCTCCCTCCTCCCCCTCCACCCCTTTCCTTTAAAAACTAGCCCCCCCCCCCACCCCCACCCCCCATCCCCCACCTCCTTCAGGCCTCCCCCTTTCCCATCAGAACCATCTGCTTTACGAAGTGATCCGTCCGTCACTTCAGAAGCGGATTCAGTCTAGCTAAGAGCAGAGACCTGGCCCGCTGACACATCCACGAGGGAGAAGCTCTATGGATCTCTGGAGGGCCTCCGTACAGCAGCCTTCGTCAGCGCCTCAGGGATGAGAGAAGAAGAAGAAGAAGAAGAAGAAGAAGAAGAAGAAGAAGAAGAAGAAGGAGAAGGAGATAATGATGATGATGATGATGATGATGATGATGATGATGATGATGATGATGAAGAAGAAGAAGAAGGAAGAAGAAGAAGAAGAAGAAGAAGAGAAGATGATGATGATGATGATGATGATGATGATGATGATGATGATGATGATGATGATGATGATGATGATGATGATGATGATGATGATGAAGAAGAAGAAGAAGAAGCAGAAGAAGAAGAAGAAGAAGAAGAAGAAGAAGAAGTTCTATTTAGCCCGCCACATCTCTCCAACAATAGCGACAAAATAACGACATGAATGGCGACTATTAGCGCGGCCAGCTCGTTCTCTCTCTCATTGCTTCCCACCTTTCTGCCTCCAGTCGTCTGCCAGACAATCATCTCTTCTCTTCCAACCTTCATTTCCCCCGTCCCTCCCCAACCCTCGACTTACCCCCTCCACACACACACACACACACACACACACACACAGAGAGAGAGAGAGAGAGAGAGAGAGAGTGAGAGAGAGAGAGAGGAGAGAGAGGAGAGAGAGAGGGGCCGCCATGATGTCTGCCTGGATCAGCCTCTCTCTGGGCTCCGCCACCTCTTGTCATCGACATCGGGCGCCGGAAGCCACGAGCTAGGTGGCGTTTGATTGGAGGAAAATCAGCGACCATTCAGAGGCGTCAAAGGCTCCTGGGTCTGCTTCGATCTTGGGGCTGAAGGGAGATTGCCAAATGTTAAAGAATGTGAGAATCGAACAGATTGCTCCCCCCCCCCCAACACACACACACACTTACATACACACATCCACACTATCCTCAGCTACTTCTTCCTCGACCCACACTAACCTCTCTCTCTCGCTGTTTCTGCCTGCCTGTCTGTCTGTCTGTCTGTCTGTCTGTCTGTCTCTCACTCTCTCTCTCTCTCCCCTTCTCTTTTTCTCGATGTCTCTGTCTGTCGGACTGTCTGTCTGTTTGTCTGTCTGTCTGTCTGTCTCTCTGTCTGTCTGTCTGTCTCTCGCCCTCTCTCTCTCTCTCTCTCTCTCTCTCTCTCTCTCTCTCTCTCTCTCTCTCTCTCTCTCTCGATGTCTCTCGATGTTTCTGTTTGTCTGTCTGTCTGCTTGTCTGTCTGTTTGTCTGTCTGTCTCTGCTCTGTGTCTCAGTCTCTGTCTCTGTTTTTGGTTCTCTGTATTATCTAAATTTTCATATGTTTGTGTACATTTAAGATTGTGTGTGAGAGAGAGAGAGCGAGCGAGCGAGCGAGCGAGAGAGAGAGAGAGAGAGAGAGAGAGAGAGAGAGGGAGAGAGAGAGAGAGAGAGAGAGAGAGAGAGAGATGAGAAGGAGGGGATGCAGAATGAGAGAGAGAGAGAGAGAGAGTGGAAGAGAGAGAGAGAGAGAGAGAGAGAGAGGAGAGAGAGAGATGAGGAGAGAGAGAGAGGAGAGAGAGAGAGAGACGCGCGTAGACACATAAACACGGAGAGACACAGAGAGGGCAAGGCAGACAGAGACAGACGGACAGACGGACAGACAAACACACAGACGGACAGACAGACTGACAGACAGAGACAGTGACCTAGGGTATTGCTCGTGAGGCGAGCCAGACTAAGCCTCTTGCTATTCTATCGAAGCGACCAGACATTGCATGCCTTCCAGAAGGGATTAGATGGAAAGAACATTCCCGGGCACACAGCGTCAGAAATCCGATCATTATGGAGAAAGTCACGAGACATGTGCCAGAAAACATTATAATGATAAAAAAGATCTAGGAATGTAACAGGAGTGAATTCTCTATCTATCTATCTGTCTATCTATCTATCTATCTGTCTATCTATCTATCTATCTATCTATCTATCTATCTATCTATCTATCTATCTATCTATCCATCTCTCTGTCTGTCTATCCATCCATCGATCTATCTGTCTATCAATCTATATATACATAGATATGCATATATGTGTGTGTGTGTATACACACACACACACACACACACACACACACACACACACACACACACACACACACACACACACACACATATATATATTATATATATATATATATATTTGTATATACAGAGAGGGGGGACAGACAGACAGACAGGCAAACAGACAGACAGACAGACAGACAGACAAAGATAGGACAATCATCACGGTGTCTTCTAATTCCAAACAGTTTGGATCCTTGACGGGAAGACAACACAACAGAGAGGAGACTGACGACCAACGAGCAGT
>CM031625.1:53554538-53555695 GCA_018398815.1 Conus ventricosus
ATTCTGACATAAGCTCACAAGTGAAATTTCTAATCGGCTCTATGTACGATATATTTTTAGACCTTTTGGGGTATTCCTTATTGGAATCCGTAAGAATTTCATCAGTAGCAGAGTTTTTTACAGATAGGCCTCTTACAACGTATTTGGACACATCCAACGTTCGTTGTTCATTAAGAGGTAAAATGTTTGTCTCCTTATAGCATTTCATTGTGTTTGTGTGCACTGGAACACCCAAAGCTAATTTTAAAGCTTTACTATCTAAGCTTGGTAATTTCTTTAAAAGGTAGTTAGATGCAGAGAAGTATACTTCCTGTCCATATATTAATTTTGATCGGACTAACGATGTATATAAATGTAAAAGTGCAGTACAGTCTTGACCCCATGGTTGACAACATATAATTTTGAGCAAATTTAATCTTTTCCTAGCTTTATCTAACAAATTTTCAATATGCTTTTTCCAGTTCAGCTTCGGTGTTAAAAACACTCCTAAGAATTTGACTGTTTGCTTATATTGTGGAAAATTGTCATCAAGATTAAGGTTGGGCAGAGCTTTTGGGTTTTCGCCATTATTAAAAGCATTAAAACAAGTTTTCTCACCAGATAATTCAAGACCGTTCTCTTTCATGTAAGCAGACAATCTGTCCAATTCTCCTTGATACATTGTCTGTACAAATTTTACTGCCCTTTTATTCGAGTGCTTCCTTAATGAAGTATTAATCCAAATGGCAATATCATCTGCATACTGCACTACATTGGTGGATTTTGATACATACATACATATATATATATATATATATATATATATATATATATATATATATAATATATTATATATATATATATAAATATATATATAATATATATATATATATATATATATATATATATATATATATATATATATATCATAAACAGTATAAAACGTCCTTAAAAATCTGAAAAGCTCAACCCCTTGGGAGCAACATTTGTTAAAAATATTGTTAAAATGAAGTGCTAAAATTCATCTACAAGCTTGTTTCAAGATATGTCTCTCTCCTCAAATGACACACACACACAGGCCCCACGTGCAGCAAACGAAACCCGCACACACAGAGACAAGATCAGGTCCCGCACGTCATAAAGACCGTTGGGTGCCACAAAAATCATCCTGAGAGAGA
>CM031625.1:53555795-53589253 GCA_018398815.1 Conus ventricosus
GACTCTCGAAAGCTTTTTGCAGGGATGGAAAAAAAACCAGAGCCTTTGAAGGGCAATGAGCAGCCTCTGAAACAGCTTCAGTGCAGGGAAGGAAAAAACCAGGCCTGAAGCAATGGCGAAGCGCGAGAGGGTTCAAGCTGGATCTGGTCAAGGAGGAACAAAAGTGAACTTCATAAGGCTTAATTTCCCTACAAATATCAGGTGTCCTGTGGCTCAGTGGTTAAAGCGCGAGTCATTAGTAGAAAATGAGCATGTCAGGGGTCATGGGTTCGAATCCCAGCATGGATCGTCCCAGTGGGGAAAAAAAAAAAGGGGCAGCAGAGGGACATCCGGGTCATGAACGGGTGTGGCCCAACCCCTAGAGTGTCAGGAGATAAGGGCCGAAACACTTGCTTGAGGGGGCTTCTCTTCTGAGGACTCTCTGCTGCCACGCTCTCCACGAGTTTCTTTCTACTGATGCATGGGTAAACCATGACTTCCGGGATTGGCCGGAGGACGTCCGGGGAAGACCGGGTGGACACTGGGAAAGACCAGAACCAGGGCTCTGTGGGCTGGTCCCCACTTTGCTTAATCATGTGGCTACAAAAATAAAAGAAAAGATGCTCCCAGGATTCACCGAAAGGGGGAGAGAATGATGAATCATCGGTGCTCAACCAATCACGACTGCAAATCCCAAACGGACTATGAACATGGACCAAATGGAATATCCATGTGTCTGTGGAAAGCGTTTTCGCTACCACCGTGGCATGATAGATCCACGAACAAGATGGGATGTGTGAAGACTCATCTGAATGAGCAGCAGCGCACTGCATCAGCAGATAAGACGTCGGAAGACCAAGGCCAGGATTTAAACCACAGTGCCAAGGACATCCACGTTGTTGGTTCGGATGAGGAATTTGCGCAGGCCCTCGATGCCAGGCGCCTGAAACTCAACCTGCCACGAGCAAACGAAACGGAAGATTGGGAGAAGAACTGGATGCAAAAATCGTCCAAAGACTCGATGCACTGATAGGGAAAAGCACCTGGAACACAAACTAGCCACATATGGGGACATTGTGTATGCCACATGTAGAGACGCCTATGGAGTAAAACTACCCAAAGAGAAAACACCTCCAAAGAATATCCAGACGCCAAGAAAAGATGGACAAGATCAGAGTCCAAAAGAACAACTCAAGAAGCAAATGAAGACCGCACTGCCAGCTGAAAAACAAGGCTTGGAAAAACTGTGGGAAGACCTGAAAGAAAAAACACAGCGCCCTCAGCAAAGCGGAATCTGCGAGGAAGAGGAAGAGCAAAAAGAAGAGACACAAGAGCGCTTCTTCAGAGACCCTTCCAAGTTTGCCAGAACACTGTTTGAGCAGCCAAAATCTGGGACCCTAAGTGTGGACAAAGGAGTTCTTGAGCAGCATCTGAGGAAAACATACTCTGACTCACAGAGCAAAGCACCACTCGACATTCAAGATCTGGTGTGGCCAACCAACCCTGAGGAACAGTTCAATGGCAAGCCTCCAACGTTGGCGGAAATCAAGAAGGTGGTCGACAAAGCCAGAGCCAAATCATCACAGGGCCAAACGGAATACCTTACCAGCTTTACAAGAAATGTCCCAAGGTGCTGGAGTGGCTCCACAGGCTGCTGCGATCGGCTTGGAGAAACCAGAAGATCAGCGGCCATGTGGATGACGGCAGATGGTGTGTACATCCCCAAAGAGCAAAACTCAAGTGACATCAGCCGTTCAGGCCAATATCACTACTGAACGTCGAAGGGAAAATCTTCTTCTCTGTCATGGCAGCAAGGCTGACCAAGTACCTGATGGAAAACAAGTACTTGGATGTGTCAGTCCAGAAAGGTGGCATCCCAGGCGTGGCTGGCTGTGTAGAACACGCACAATGATCTGGGACGCATCCAAAAGCAAAAACAGAAAAGAGAGACCTGGACGTAGTGTGGCTTGATCTGGCAAACGCATATGGATCTGTGCCCATGAGATGATACAGTTGCTCTTGAGATGTACCATGTGCCAAAGAACATCCGCGACATGCTCAAGAAGTACTTCAATGGCTTCTCAATGCGGTTCTCTACAAGGAGTACACAACTGATTGGATCAACTTGGAAGTGGGCATTGCAATGGGCTGTGCATTTTCCCCGATACTGTTCGTGCTGGCAATGGAACTCATCTTGAAAGCAGCAACAAAACAACGCGAGACAAACAGACCTTGGCGATGGATACAAGATGCCTCCTCTCAAGGCCTTCATGGATGACACTACAGTGATTTCATCCAGAGAGACGAGACAGTCATGTGCTGGAGAGGCTGGGGGGCTTAGTTGCCTCACCCAAAATTAAAGTTCCCCCCCCGCCCCCCGGAGTCTTCCCTGAAAAAAGGGAAAAAAAGGGCCCCAAATTTCTGTTTTCTTCATTTTTTGCCAACCAGGCCATTCCAACATTTCCGAAGAACCGTCTGACCCCTTGGAAAAAGGGGGTTTTTGATGTTTTCGTAAATAAAACCCCACAAAAAACCCAAAAGAAACCCAAGCAGTGGCAAAGTTGCTTGGAGCCCATTGCCCATGGGGGGTCCCGGGCAAATACAAGGTTTTGGTGTCTGCAGTTCATGCGGATACCCAAGCCCCTTTTTGGGCCTTGAGGGTTTTTTCCACCCCCTGCACAGCACAGTGGGGGCAATGGAAGCCAAAACCCAAAAGTTCCAAGGGTTTGGTTTGGGTTGCCCCACCCTGTCTGACTGAAAACGCGCTGTACTGTCGCCAAGAAAAAACTTTTTTAAACCCACTAAAACCCTTTTCCTGGAGGAAAAACAAGCAGGGGAAGTTAAAGTTTTTCAAAACCCTTTGCTGGGGCTCAGGAGCAAGGGGGGGTAAGGGGAAGAAAAAAATAAGCCCAAAGGGGGCTAAAAAGAAAGGCAGAAAATGGAAAAAGCCAAAAAAGGAGGGGGGAAATTTGGGGCAAAAAAAAAAGCCTCTTTGTTTCGGGAGAAAAAAAAGGCTCAAAAAGACCATCCAGAACAAAGGCCCGGGGGTGACCAAAAATTTGGAAAATTTGGTGGAAAAAGGGCCCCAAAGGAAAAACCCCCCAAAGGCAAAGGGTTTGGGTTTTTTTTTTGGGAAAAAAAGGCCGGTTTTTTGGGTTTTTAGGGCCGAAAAGGGTTTGGTAACGGGGGAGGAAATGCCTCCGGTGAATTGGGGGCCCCCTTTGGTATGGTTAAGGGTTTAAGTTTTTGCGCTGTTCTGGTTGCCCTTTGTTTGGGAAATTTTTTTTTAAAAGGGGGGGGAAAACGGGACGACCCTGCATCCCCCTTTGCCGGGAAAAACAAAAAAGTGGGCATTTTCAAAGCTCTTGTAAATTTTAGCCCGGGCCCTAAAGGGAAAGGGTACACAGGGAGGCAAAACCCAAAGGGGAAGGGAAAATTTGGTACAAGTAGTCTGGGCTAGTCCCAACACCAAAAAAGGGGAATCAGGGACCCCCAAAACCCACCCGCAACATTCTTCAGGGCCCAGGAGGCAGCAATTTTGGGCCCAAGAACACAGTGCCACTCAAAAACATGCGGCAGAGTCTGCGGATGGGGCAGTGACTGGGAGTGACTGCGACCTCCCAGATGGAAGAGTCCCCAGGTTCATCAAAAAAGGTGGCATGAGACCAGAAAATAGTAGTCCATTTTAAAGTAACCAACCCGCGATTTTGATCAAAAGCTCACGGGGTGCCTTATGAGAACAGAAGGGGAGGCAGCTCAAATTTTAAAAGACTGAAAATTTTGGAGGGGGCAAACAGCCTGAGGAGAAAAGGTATCGGTTTCACAGTCCTCACTGAGAAATTGGAGCTTGGGTTTTTTGGGAGGAAAACGTCTGCTTACACCCTCATAAAACCGTTTCTCAGTTGGGGAAAGGGAAAAAAAACCGAGCCCTGAAAGAAATTGGCAAAACCCGGGCCCAGAGAGGTGTTCAAGCTGGATCTGGTCAAGGAGGAACAAAAGGGAATTTTTCTTTAAGGTTAATTTCCCTACATATATCGGGTTTTGCCCCTGGGGCTCAGGGGTTTAAAAGCGCGAGTCTTTAAGTAAAAAATTTGAGCTTGTCCGAGGGTGGGGGGGTTGGGAACCCCAGCCATGGCTCGTCCCAAGATGGGGAAAAAAAAAAAAAAGGGGCGGCAAAAGGGGACACCCGGGTCAGGAACCCGGGGTGGGGGCCCAACCCCCCTAGAGTGTCAGGATTTAAGGGGCCGAAACCTTGTTTGGGGGGGGGGGGGGCTTCTTTCTGGGGGACTCTCGGGCTGCCCCCGCTCTAAACGGTTTCTTTCTACTGTTAGTTTTAAAAACGCTTAACAGAAAAGCAATTAAAGATCTTTTTCCGGTTTTCCCGGGGGGCGTTTTTTTTGATAGAAATAAATGTTTTAAAAATTTTGGGAATTTTTCCTTTTTTTCCCCAGGTCTTTTGATGACAAGAATAAATGGTGCTTTTTTTTAAAAACTTTGCTTTTAAATTTTTGGTCACTTTGTTTTTTGGGTTTGTTTCACCCCTGTTTTGGCTTTTGTGGGGGGAGGGCTTGGGGGACATTTTTTAATTTGGTGGTTTCTTTCCCTTTTTTCACAAAATTGTTATTGCGGGGTTTCCTTGATACATCCAAATTTTTTTAGTTTTTTTCCTTGGTTTTTTTCTTTGGTTTTTGGACCATAATTTAGAAAGAAAAAGGGGTTAGTTACCCCCCACAGATTTCATACAAAAAGATTTTCAGGACCCCAGATACAGACAGGGCAGATTACAGGACACAGATACGACAAAAAAGATTTCAGGGGGCCCCAGATTCAGAGAAAAAAGATTACAGGAAAAAGATACAGAAAAACAGATTACAGGGGCAAGATACAGGCCGAAGATTACAGGACCAGATACGACAGGGCAGATTTCGGACACGTTTTCAGGGAAGGACACAGATACAGACAGACGTTTTCAGGACCAGTACAGCGATTACGGCACAGATCAGCAGGCTGATTACAGGACACAGATCAGACCCAAAAAAAATTACAGGACACGATTTCAGGGGCAGACAGATTACAGGGCAAATACGACAGACAGATTTCAGGACACAGTACAGCAGACAGGGTTACGGACCATTTGCAGGCAGACAGGGTTTTCAGGAAAACAGATACCCGACGATTACAGGACACAGATTTCAGGGCAAACAGTTTTCAGGACCACAGTACCGACAAAAAAGATTACAGGACACACCGGGTTCCCTTTCCGGGGCCGTGACAGTTTTGTCTGTTTGGGGGTCCTAAACCCCCTTTTCTTTTACATTTGGGGTTTATTTTTGCCCTCGTCCTTCGTTTTGAAAACTACAATTGACACATGTAATTTTTTGAAAAATTTTGGTTGTTTTGGCAAGGGTGCTTGATGATTATAGTGGGTTTTGATTTTTTTTTGGGAATTGTACGGGTTTTTTATTATTACCCCAGAATCAAGCCTGGTTTTTAGGGGCTCCATTTTATGTTTTGGGGTGAAATGAAAAAATAAGTCCCCGGGCCAAAAAAAGTTTTTGAGACAACCTGTCGAATCCTTTTTTTTCCCTTTCCAAGTCTGAAGCAGCGGCAGCAGATTTTTGGGCCGGGGATTTTTTAAAAATGAACCGGTTGGGTCCTTTATGTGAAGGGGGGTTTTCCTCCACCAGTTCCCAGACCCGCAGGCTACCGGAAAGGAAGGCGGGAAAATCAGTCTTAAAAACTTGGTTTGGGGGTGCCCGCTCTTCTGTGTCGCGGATTTTTCCGGCAGCAGAGGTTTTGAAACCTTTAAAAAAAAAGTTGCTTTTAAATATCAGATGTGAAGGGTGAGCGTTACCACTGTTTTTAAATCAAATCATGCTGTAATTTTAAAACCACCTTTTAATGATGTTAAGATTGAAAAAGGTTTTTGGAATTAAAAACGGAAACCCGGGGCCCCATCAACGTCATCAGTGATGTCATCAAGTTTTAACCGTCACATTAACAAATTTTAGTTTGTCATCAAAAATGAAACCCGTCACAAACAAAAATTTAGCAGTGGGTGTCTAAAAACGGGAACCCGTCACTTTAACGTCTTTAGTGATGTCATCAAAACTGGGAAACCCGTCACATCAAAAAAACAGCAGTTTATGTTTCAAAAAATGAACCGTCACCTTTAAACATCGCGTGTTTTTTCATTTAGACTGAACCAGTTTCCCTCCAAAAACCGCTAGGGTGTCATGAAGACAGCCGTTTACTTTAAAAATCGCGGGGATGTCATAAATCTGAACCACCAAATCAAAAATAAACTTGTTTTTCTTTTGCAATGTGCCGTCACATCAAACATCAGCGTTGGGATTATGTCTTCAAGGGTGATGCTGTACGCAAGCCTAAAGAGTGAAAGTGTGGACAAAGAAAAAAAAAAACCAACAGACGTCCCTGGGGATGGCGGCATGTTTTTACCCCTCCCGCTTGAATCCATGCAAGTACTGTGAGGACAGGAGCAGAAACCCCCGAAAGGTTTAACGGTTTTTGGAAACTAGGGCTCCCTTTCAGTTGAACTTATTTTTTACTTGTTCATTATGCGATTTTTTTTTTTGGGCAAGGGGTTTTTTTTTTTCTTTATGGCCATTGGTCAGTTTAAGTCCCCCAAAACAAAAAACAAATTTTTAAATTTTAAAAAAATATTAAAAAGCAGTGTCCCCTCCTCCCTCTTGCTCTCTAAGGAAAAACCCTTCCCCCCCTCCCTTTTACCCCACCTTCCCCCCCCTTTATCCAAAAAAGCTATCAGTTTCAAATAGCGTCTGGTTTTTTTAAAGGGTTTTTTTAATTTTTCTTAAAAGAAGAAATAAAAAGGGTTTCCGGCATGTTCGTTTTGTGTTAAAGGGCCTTTTTTCCCGAAAATGAAAATTCTGTGAGGTGTTTTTGGGGCAGTGTTGGAATCAGGCTTTCTTTAAAAAAGAAGATGATGTGGTCACCCGCCCCCTGGGGCCCAAAAATGGGAAAAATGGTGGGGGGGGCTTTTGGGGGAAAGGGAAACTGCAGTGATGGGCCCGGGAAAATCCCGTTTTTCCCCAAAGTGAGTTTTGGCTGGAAACCCTTTTCCTGTACGGGTTTATTCAAAAACAATAAACCCCTTTCTTTTTGAAAAGGGAAAAATAAACCCTTTAAGCCAAACTTTATTAGCCCGGAATTTATTTTAAAAAAATAAATGGGTGGATTAAAAGTTTCCTTTTTCCTTTTTCCCAAAAATTTCCCTTTTTTTTCAGTTTTATATGGATGGAAAAAATTGGGGGGGGCTAGGGCAGTGGGTGTGTGTGTGGGTGTGGGTGTGTGTGTGTGTGGTGTGTGTGGTGTTGTGTAGTGTGTGTGGGAAAGGGTTTAGGGAAGGAGAAAAACTATGATGTAGATGATGAATAATTTTGATGTAGTTTATGAATAATATTATGATGTTTATGTGACTTTGTTTACCGGGAAATAAATTTGCTCGTTTTCTGGATCCTGGAAAAAATGGGCTAAGTTCTATAAACTTGTTCGTGGGTTTGGGAGTGGGGAATTTTTTGTTGGTTTTTAATTTTGCGGAAACCCTGGGCCCCCCTCTCCCCTTTCCCCCCCCCAAAATCCCTTCCCTCCCATTCCCTTTTACAATATTTGCCCGGTCTGTTTGTTACTGTGTCTGTGGTTAGACACTTCTGTCCTTCACTTTTCTGGTGGTCAGAATTTAAACCCAAAAAACTTTTCTTGCATTTTGCCGTGGTGAAAAGGTTTTTTTTGTCCGTTTGACCCGTAAAGTTGGTCCATTTGGGTGGGGAAAATTCTGCAGGGAAGTTGGGGGGGGGGGGGGGGGGGGGGGGGTTCTGTGCCGGAGAGGTTTTACCCAAAAGGGTTTCCCAATCAAGGAAATTTGGTTCCCGCTGGGGGTGGGGGTTTTTGGAAAAGGGGGAAAAAAAGGGGGCTCCCCTCTGTGCCTCCTCTCCCCCCCTCTCCTCCTTCCTCCCCCACTCCCCTCTTTTCCCCAACCCCCCCCTTTTCCCCTCCCCCCTTTCCCTTCTTCCCCCGGTCCCCCTGTAGTTATGTTGGGTTACGGGGAAAATTATATTTTCATTTGGGTTGGAGGGTTGAAAAATAGAGCTCATTTTAACCCATTTGTCGTTTTATGGTTATCCCTGAAGCTTTTGATCCATTTTTCATCAACGCAGGAAAGGTACTGGGTTGCTTTTCTTTTCCTTTCCTTTGTTTCGTTACCTGTTGAAATTTTTTTTTGGGTAAGGACTGCCTGATTAAAAGGAAAAGGGTGTTTATCATTTAAATGGGGCAGTTTTTTTTCTTTGGGGGGTTACCCTGTTGGGGTTTTTGGGTAAGCTGCCCGATAAAAGGATTGGGGGTGATGATTTATTAACGGTCAGTTTGTTGATGGGGTGTGTAAAATTTATTATGGGAAAAAATTTAAAGAAATTTAATATTTCGGGTTTTTTTACAGGAAGATGACAAAACCCCCCTCTTCCTTTGTCAAACATCCCGAGTAAAACTCAGAAACCCGTGGTTTGTGGTGTGTTCAGTACAACTGGGGGCATATCAGGGGGGGCTCGAAACCCGGGGTTTTTGGGGGTGTTCGGACAATGGGAATCTCAGGGTCGGGGGCTCAGAAACCAGTGGGGTTTTTGGTGGGGTAGTACAACTTGGAAAAAGGGTCAGGGTCAGAAACCGTGGTTTGTGGTGTGTTCGGACAAATGGGACATCAGTAGGCAAGGGCAGGTGAAACCCAAAAAAGAAGAAAAATGTTCACTTGTGATGTGGGCAGTTTGTTTTTTTAACAGGTGGTAATCTAAAAAACAAAAAGATGATCCACACATGTCAAAACCCTTTTTATGTAATGTGTGCAGTAAGACTTTTTCAGGGTTGGTCATCTGAAAGGGGCAAAAGATGACCATATGGTCAGATATTATTTTATGTTTTTTTTAAAGGGTGCAGGTAAGAGTTTTTTCCAGGGGAATTTTTCTGAAAACACCAAGTTTATCCCTTTCTGGTGAGAAATTTTTTTTGGTGGAATGTGTTTTCAGTAAAAGGGTTTTTAAAGGGCAGTTTTTTTGGCCCGAAGAGGGCACAAAATGATCCATACTGGTGAGAAATTATTTTTAGGGGAAATGTGCAGTAAAAAGTTTTGGGACGGGCAAGGGTTTTTTGAAGGGAAAAAAAAATGATCCATATGGTCAAAAATTAATTTTTATGTGATGGGTGCAGTTTAAAAGGGTTTTTCCCCAAGGAAAGGGGGCCCTTTAAGAGACACAAAATTTATCCTTCCGGGGAGGGAAAAATTTTTTTTATGGGAAGTTTTGCCTTTAAAAGTTTACACGGCAGGTGCCCTGAAGGACACAAGATTTCCTTTTTGGTGGAAATTTTTTTCATTGAAGTGTGCAGTAAGGTTTTTTACCGGGGAATTTTCTGAAGGGAAAACCAAAATGATCCATATGGTGAGAAAAATTTTTTTTATGTGAAGGGGTGCCGTTTAAAAGTTTTACTTTGGGCCAAGTAAAACTGAAAACAACAGATGGAAACCTTTCTGGTGAGGGAAAAAATTTTCATGTGAAATGTTTCAGTAGGTTTTTCACGGGCAAGTCCTTTTGAAACACCCCAAGGGTGATCCCATACTTGAGAAATTTATTTTCATGTGAAGGTGCAGTAAGGGTTTTTTTCCCTGGGAGGGGGCCCTGAAAAAGACACAAGAGTTTCCCTACTGGTGGAAAAAATTTTTTTATGTGAATTTTGGGAGTAAGAGTTTTACAAAGGCAAGTTATCTGAAGCCACAAGAGGGTCCATTCTGGTGAGAAAAATTTTTTTTCTTTTGGGTGGTTTCGTAAGGTTTTCACAGGCGGTAATCTGAAAAACACACAAAATGGGTCCATACTGGTGATTAAAATTTTTTTCATGTGAAAGGGGTGCAGTAAGAGTTTTAAATGGGCAGGTTAAAATGAAGAGACACAATGTAAACCATATGGGGGAGAAATTATTTTTTGTGAAGGGGGGCAGTAAGGTTTTTCCCCGGCAGGTGACCGAAGGCACAAAGATGATCCATTTTGGTGAGAAATTATTTTATGGAAGTTTTGCAGTAGGGTTTTACTTTTGGGGGGAATCTGAAGGGGCACAAGATTGGGTTTCCAAATGGTGAGAAATCTTTTCATGTGATGTGTTTTAGTATGAGATTTACATCGGCAATGGTCTTGAAAGGGAAACAAAAATGGGTCCACACATGTCTTTAAACCGTTTTGGCCCTGAGGGTGTTTTGCTGTAAGACCTTTTTCCCCCAGGGGGAATACCCGAAGAAAAACAAGTTTTTTCTGGTGATTAAATTTTTTTTAAAGTGATGTGTACGTAAGAAATTTTTGAGAGGCAAGTAAATTTAAAAAAAATTAAATAATTTGGGGAAAAAACCCTTTTTATTTTGATTTGTGCAGTTTAAAATTTTTAAAACTGGAGATAGTTAAAGAGAAATTCCCCCAAAAATGATTCAGTGGTCCCGAATTCTTTGCATGGATGTGTGCAGTAAGAGTTATATGCTGAGGGAGCCTAAGTGACGCCCAAAAACCACACTGAAAAGAAATCATGTGACGTTTTTGTGTGCAATAAGGGCTTGCACAAACAAGTTGCTTGTATTTAAAATTTTAAAGGGGATGCAAATTTAGTGAAAAATGTGTGCTGAAAGCCCAGTACATGGGGAAATTACGAAGTTTGGCAAGATAGTGCGGTGGGAAAAAAATTTATTTTGCTGTGTTTTTTGTGCATTTAAATTTTCTCCCCCGTTGTTCCCTTTTGGACCTTTTGATGCCCACTCCCAGTATTTTTCCATTGTTCTGTTTTTTAAAAATTTTTTTTTCTGTGGGAAAAAAATTTTCCTTTTTTGTTTATTTAAAATCAAATACTTTTTCCTTTTTTTTTTACATTTTAAAATTTTTCCCTTTCTCAAAATTTCTTTAGTTAATAAAAAGTAAACATTTATGACACGGTTCTGCTAAAAGCCCGGCATTTTAATGTCTGAACTGGCAAGGTTTAAAAACCCTTTTCATGTCTGTGGCTTGAAAAGATACCAGCTGATGGATACCCTTTGAGATTCTTTTTTATGTGTTTTGTGCCGTGAAATTTTTTGTATATTGGCCCGGGGGGACACAGATGATTTCCGCAGCACGTTAAAACTTTTAGGGAGACAGGTTTTTGAAAAACACTAGATTATCCACAGTGGTTTAGAAATCCTTTTTTTGTTGGGGAAATCCCCAAAACCAAAAATTTTTAAGGGGGGTATCTGGGAGAAATACAAGATGATCCTTTTTTTGGGCAAAAGTCAAGTGCGTTGTTGGGTGCAAAAAGAATGTGCCTTAAGCTTTTTTTTTCCCCTTTTTTCAGATAAATGGGAAAAAAAAAGCAAAAAGTGATCCTACTGCTGAAAAAATTCTTTTGTACCTAAAGGGCCTTAAGGCCGGGGTGAGGAAAAAGGGTCCGCCCTTTTTCCGCCGTTCCCGTCTTTTAAAAAATTTTTCCCCCGTTCGAAAAAATCTCCCCCAAAAAAAAAAAAAAAAGCATCCCCGATTTTTTTTTTCTCCCCAAACTCGGCGAGGGGCCCCCGGCGGAGATTCCCAATGGGCTGGTTTTTACCGGTTGGCTCGGCCAACCACTGCACATTTGCTTACGGCCGATCGGGCCGGAAATGTTTTTTTGGGGGTCATGGGTCCCAAAGAAAAGAAAAAAAAAGGAAAAAATTCCCAACCGTTGGAAAGAAAAACTGGGCCCAGGAAAAAGGTGTGTGGGAGTAGGTTGGAGAAGATATGCAAAAGCGTGAAAAGGAGGCGGGTTTTGTGTTTCTTTCAACAAGAAAATCAGGGTTCGGAGTCGTGGCTTCATTACGATTGCTGGTGTTAAATTAGTGTTGATTTTTTTCAAAAAATGGGATTAGTTAGTATAAAAAAGTGTTTAATGAGAGGTGTAAATTTTTGGGCTTTAAAACTCAATTTTTTAAAGGGCTTCATTCGTGGGGTAGGTGTTTCACAGGTTTGTTTGAGGCCTTACCCTACCAGATCAACCTCTTGAGAACTGGAAATAAAGAAGTATCGAAAAAACAAATGCCAGCATATGAAAACAGAAAAGAAAAAAAAAAGGGCCCACTTTTTACTATAAATAGGGAGGGGAAGGCCAAATTGTTTTTGTATTTATGGGGCCTTTTGTGAAAAAAATGAAAAAATAGTTTAGGGTTTTTAAAAGTAAAGCCTTGTGTGAAATGTGATTTTAATAACAGAAAGTAGGGGAAAAGTAATTTTGCCGCTTCTAACTCCAAACCCTTTGCCCTCAAACAAGTTTTCGGGCGAAAATGACCTAAAAAGCGGCAATTACTTTTTTGACAAGTAAGACTTCAATAACCAAAAAATAACGATTTATTCAAAAAAAAACTTTTGTGCGGGGTTTTCTGTTTTTAATACTAATTTACTAAACTTTTCAGATTTCAGTTTTTGTTTAATCCTGGTTTTTCCTGGTCATTTTCAATAACATCATTTTCGCGCAAACATTCTTCAATGAGTCTCTGTCTTTCATGTGAAATGAAAACTACAGTCTTTAACTGTTCTCTAAAGTCTTTTAAAACCGAGTTATATTTCTGGCATAAAAATCCACACACTTATTCCAGCATGTCTTCCACTGAAAGCCAGTTTTGACAAAGTATTTTTTTTTTAACTATGTCTCTTTCTGCCGAACAGTCATCTATAATAAATAGAGTCTGCGTTCCTCAAACAGTTTATAAACTGTTCTAAACACTCACTCAGTTTATTGCTGGGATTCAACTAAATATATTTCATCATCTGTCCATATAAACACTTCTATTATGATATGCTTTGTTCATTTAGTGTTGGACAGAAAACCACAATATGATTTAAAATTATAACGATAAACTGTTTGTAACAGGTTGAGGATAAATATTGTTTTTCCACAACCAGTTTGCCCACAATTAATGAGCAATGAGGAGTTTTTGTCATAAAGTTTAACTGCTCCATAGTTTTATAGCAGAATTTAATCTAATCCAGTTATTATTTTATCATACTCTCTGTCAAAACTTGTTCAGTATAATAAAACCCTACGAGGCCTAAATGTGTAAGATTAATCCAATTCATTCTGTAAGATTGTTTCTATTTAAGTCAACATTGATTTTGTTGCTTGTTGTTATGATCTTAATATCCTCGCCATTGTGAAGAACGACGACAACAACGTTAAGACGTTTAACGTCTAAGTTTTGCCAGCTAATATTAATTCCTTTTATAAGGTCATCACTAACGCCACAACCCCATCCCTCTCCACATCTTTAAAGACAGAAATTTCAAATATCATTGTGAACGTGTCTCCTATTTTCTGCTTGGAAGAACTGTAATTTTGTAGAAGCTTTTTTTACAAACTGTTTCTTTTCTGTGGAGGATGTACTGTTTTTTCCCATACGGCGTTATTTCAATTTCTTTTCGACTATTGTTGTCTGGCATAAGACTTACATGTAAAGGGCCAGAGTGAATGCTTTTCTGAAACTTTTTTGACGGTCAAAAAATGTAAATGGGCTTATGAATTCAAATTTTATTTCCCATTCTAAATATGGTTCTAAGTGCCATTTGAGGTCAGGTTTTCGAACTATTTTATATTCATACTGGCCAACATTATTTGCTTCTAGATTGCGTAGTTGCTCTAGTTTAGGAAACCTTTTGTTGTCGTCAACCTCTTTGCGTTTATAATCACCATCTTTAGTGTACTCAAAACCATACAAAGTGCCTATCTCACCGTTTTGTTCAAAGTCCGCAACGTCTGCAAGGTCTTTTAATTCTAAGGTTATACACCTCACAGGCGCTAATGTAACTCCGGTTCTTCTGGCCCAGCGACATTATTTTTTAGTAGCGTATTATTTTATTTCTAAAACAATGTGCAGGTTATCACATTTCACGGCTTTCCCCGTTTTGTCTTTGATTTTTATATTAAATGATCCAACCCTCCCACAAAACTAATCTTTTAAACTGTAAATTAGGGAATTGTATAATTTCATAATCGCAATATGCAGCTTTCCCTGACGGAAGAGCTCTTAAAACAGTTGAGGGCCTTCCATCATATAAGTTTTCATCAGTGCTCAGCTCATCCAAATGAACATAGAGTAATGAATGTAATGCAAGATCGAGCGGATTTTCCCCTCAAACGTAGTTTCATCTGGCGAAACACTAAAACTATGAGTGGGTAGATTGCTAGTTGTAAAGCCTAGCATTTTAGCTAGCTCTCTATCAAAATCGTATTTTGCTTCTTCAGGTTTGAATGTTAATATTGTTTTTAGATTTGCATTGTTAAGTTTAAGAGTAATGTCTAAGTTACTCATTGCTTCTTTTAGTGAGCAAAAACCCGTAATAACCATCAGGTATTGTTAACTGTTTAACGTCGTTTGTTCTCCTTTCATATTTTGTAATCTTATTATTCTTCTTGGCTTTAGTTATATTAAACCATACGACTTTGTAGAATATTTCATGGAGTGCGCCATTTTGGTTCCGCAATCGTTCTTAACAGCATGTTCTAAAAACGAAGGGCGGTCTTGAGTTGTTATTGTTACAAACATTTTTTTAAACAGAAATAAAAATGAGTGCATTCAAATATACTGGTGCAAAATATTCTGTTGGGCGCACTACAATCTTAAAAATATAGCAACTGGTACTCTTGACATTGCTGTGACCAGACTGCCTCTTTTCATAAAAAGGTGAGTACTCCATTGAAGAGCTATCTTAACCCCCCTATTGAAAACGACCACATTAGAAAGCGTGGTTTTAGTCATCCGATGCAGTTTTATCAGAACCAGTTAAACTTTGCTGTGTTTTGCGCATCAACTGGGTGTGGAGTGTCGTATGCTGATCATTTAAATCACCATGATCCTTTGGTGAGGTCAGTGTACAGATTTCATTTTTATTACACCTTTAGACGTATTTTGACTGAACTGCAAGCGCCATTGCCAAATGACAAACCGTTTAATCCATTCAGCAACAGAATAGACATGAAGGCTTTTGAAAGGATCTGTAACGAATTTAATATTAACATCAAGACAGGCTTTAGACAAAAGTTGGATCATAATCATGGCTAGGCGTCCTTTATTATTGGGGCACGCACAGAAAGTATAACTTGACTGGCTTCTCCTTTAAAATCTTTCTTTCAGGCAACTGTGAGCTGTGTCCATACAGCAAGAGCATAAAACAGCATGGACAACATTTATCTTAGACACTTCTAAGGGCCTAACTAGGGCGGGAATAGAACGAATAAACGACTCTATTCGTACTTACGTTTGGTGTTTGCTAGGTTCGCAAGCACAGGCAAGATCGAGCATAACTGATCCTTCTACTGGCTTTGATGCGCAAAAACAATACTTAGCAAATTTAGAGGACGCCATTAATTCTACAGTTGATTTACCTTCAAGTATTAAAAGGTACCAAAATGTTTTACAATACGCAAGATCGAAAGTAGACTTTGCTGTTGGCACTGGTTTATACATGCTGCCTTCTGACCTCAGACTCCAGGTAGGAATAATAATAAACTATAATAATGAAATTCTTATAGCAGGCAATGAACAGAAGGTTGGGAAAAACGACATAAATTCTGAGCCAGTAATATTACAAGCAGTAAACAAACACCCAAGATTAAGTCATCTAATTCCGAAGTCCAAACCCCCAAAGTCATTGAAGACTCAGCAAAGCTCGCAGACTCTGTTCGCGATGACCATGAATATGAAAAGACAGCGCTTGTTCTTGGATTAACTGGCCTAGGATTACTTGGTCTTTATCTTACTAAAAATTAACCCAACTATTACGAGAACTAATGACCATAAATGCTCGGCCATAAAGCCAACTACTTTGCTTGCAGTAGACAAAAGCCAGCTGACAATACCGCCTAATATACCGGGTAAAGAGTCTATAGCTTTACTGGCTAATTTTTTTAATAAATTCGCAAGATGATCAAGCTGTTTTTTTACCCATGATTTATCAGGTGGAGGCGATGGGCGGAGGCACTAACTTTGACTCCACCGCTGCCTGTAATAGCCATCACTAGTGTACTTATTGCAAATCCTAAGGCTGTTATAACGCTTACTAATGTGACTCCTTGCTCTCTAAACAGTGTTCGTATTCGTTCTGCTAGTGTCGTGTCTTCATATAAAATTCTTTGGATAGTTTCTCTTATTCTGCTCACTTGGGTTCGTAATTGTTTTCGGTTAGTAGACAGCACTTCTAGTCTTGCTGATCTCTCTTGTTCAAGATCTTTTAGTCTTTGGGCTATTCTTTCTTTAATATCATGTCCTAAGTTGGCGTCATCAGCCTCAACGAGTTTTTCTTTTTCTCTTTTTATATGCTCATCTAGTTCACCTAGTTTTGCTAAATTGTTTGTTAATTCGCCTCTAATGGTTCTTAAAGCATGATCAAGGGCCGTTAGTTCTCGCATAGGCAATGGGGAATCATTAATTGTTTTTAACGCTGTTTCTTCTGAAAAACTGGTTTCTGCTTCTATTACATTTATTACTTCACCTGCTGATTGATTTAATTCTTTAAGTTCCATGTTTTGCATTTGGTTATCTGTCGGGAGTTCTTGCAGTGTGTTTTGAAGTTTAGAAACTGCCTCCGCCCTTAATTTCGGTCTAACAAGGCCAAGGCGATTTTGATCTTTCACACTGAGTCTATTTCTAATTGAACCACGGCTAAAAACTTTGATGGGTCTTTTTTAGTTGTAAGCTGAACAAGTTGTCCTTGGTCGCTCTCACAAACAAATGATCATCTTTTAATTCAAAATCATTTGGGTCTATAAATTCGGGAGGTTCTTGGCCTAAACTTTGGTACAATGATTTAACCTTACTTTCTGTTAATTCATGCCGCATTGAGTGCATTGAGCGATGCTGTGTCAAGGGATCATTTCACTCATGTCGTCTCCACGATCAAAAACATCATAATCTTCTTCATCTACAATTCCTGCCATGTTTTTAAATAATTAACTTTTTATTTTGCTTCATAAAAATGCCAGAACAAGTACATGGCTCGATTCTTGACCGCATAGAAAACTGAAAGAGCCCTTTGGCGTGAAGGGAAATAAGCGGAATATTACTGTTCCAAATAATCCATCTACTATTGATGCAGATCAAATTCTTACTGTCAAATTTCCAGACCTAGGAGCGGATGAAGTGATTGTGCCAGGCTCTGCGCGTCTTACTTTCAAAATAGCGCTCGATTCAACAACAGACCCAAACAGGACAGTTGTGCAGAATCTGGGGCGGGCAATCGTTAAGAAAATTTTATAAAACTTGAGGGGCAAGAAATATTTTCTTTACATAATGCAGACATATTTTTAACCTATTCTGATCTATGGCTAACCGGGAACGAAAGGGCTGATCTTGCGTTTCAAGGAATTGAAATGAAGAAGCACTAAAGCTTAGAATAGGCGCCCAACTCGCCTCAGGTGCTAAAAGCAGCAAAAAAACTGTAGCTGTAAATTTGCGTATGGAAATCGCTTTTCCATTCCCTTAGATTTTGAGTTGTTAAAAGCGCATGCACCATACTTTCAAGGAGCATTAAAAGACAGATTGTCATATGAACTAACTTTTAATGAATACAAACGGGTTATTAATCATCAGACACCGAAGCAAAGTACAGCATTTCTGACATCTCGTTAGAGTTTGACGTTGTTAGCAACCTTCACTTAGCAAGGCTGATTGAAACACAATATCAGTCAAGATTACCAATATATTACGAAAGAGTGATTCATCATACAACATATCCCAGAAGCAGGGCAGACGCTATATGGAATTTTAGTTTTAGCGTCGCATGCAAGATCGCTTAAAGGTATTTTATTGCTGTGTGAAGATGAAGAACCGTTCAAAAGAGCAAGGGAAAAGTTTTTTAATCCTAAAATAACGAAGTGCAATGTACAATTGGACGGTAGTCTAACCAAATCTACGCTAGCGGGCTTAGACCTTATATACTATTTGCCGACCTAAAGAAACTTGTTTGGGGGTGGGAGGGGTGAAATCCAAAGAGACCCTAGTGTCTACAGATTTACATCTTACAATGTAGGCTTGATGATTAGTAAACAACAAACTACGATTATGGATATGACTAAGGTCAACAGAGGATAATAAGTTGTATGGAAGCGGTGGAGAGAAAGTGCGGACGGTAATAAAACATCAAATTGCTAAGAAGAAGAAGCCGATAAACGTTAATGTTACATTTAGTTATTATTATATGATGCGGAGCTGAATATTCGAGAAAACGATTAAAATATGGATTATACTAAATTATTTTTCGTTTTATAAAAAGCATGTCTGTTCAGGTTTATACTAATGTTGCCTACAGCACCGGAGATGTCGAGAGAAGAGATAGCTGGCAATTCTGCTGTTATAGAAAGCCTGAAGTAAAAACTTCAGATTAACCAACATTACACAAATGCAGCAAAAACTAGGAGCAGCCCTTTCAAAAATACAGCAAAACTAAACGAACGGTATATCTGCCGCCTTTTAATGCTTTTAATATGTTAATACTGGAGCATCGGACTATAAGCGCTCTATCAGCAGGAACGCGTGTTGGTCTCTTAGCAACGGGCATAGGCGCACCGTGGCTTTACCTCTGGTGTTTGTCTTTAGCTCTCGGCCTGTGGTCATTAGCCGTAGGTGCTGCCTAGCACACAAAAATAAAAACTAAACTTCCAAAAGCACAAGCTATGGTTCAATAATAACAGCTAAAACTTTAGCTCGTTTTTAAAACTACAATAAATAAGCGCTAGTTGACTTCAAACATCACGGAATGCGAATTTAATGTTTACAGGCCGCTTTTGATGACTACAAAAGACAAAAAGTTTGATCTTCAAAGAAATGCGAGCGGCAAGTTTTTCAACAGCCAGACCCCCGGAGATAAAAAAAGGAAAATGCTTAAAAAAAGTAAACGAGACATTAAACTTGTTCTAACAAGCTCAACATTAACCACACCCAAAAGGTGTTTATATTAGTTTATGAGTCAAGCACAAAAAGACCGTTGATATTGGTTCTGATTAAGTATTTTTTTTTAATTTAAATAAATATTTTGGCTTAGTAAGGAAAGGACACACATGGCTTAAGCTATAGAGGACAACGAATTGTTTGCAGGAATGCTTGAGAGGATGAGAGGTTTACTCAAGAGCACTGAATGATATTGATTTAGAAAGTCATTGCACCCCAACAACGTACCGGCCAGCGTTGTACAGGGCAAATTCTCAAGTTCCAGGCAAACTAACAATAGACACCGCCAGTTAAAGTAATGTTAGCTGTTTTATTAATCGACTATTGTAACAATAAATGAAGAAAATCTAGAAGTCTGGGTCTCAACTAAACAGCAGACTATCTTTCGCATAACGATTACCACCCGGTTGGGCAGCGAAACTGCTTACAACCGTTTGACGCTGCCGATGAAGAGCTAAACTGAGAGCTCTGTGGTCAGAGGCGAAGTCTTGAGATTAGATTAAAACAGGTAAGTATGCGCCGATGTAGGCAAGGTTACATTCCGCTACCTCGGGAGTTGGTTTTAAAGAGAGCAGTTTTAAACATAAAAAATTCAGACAACAAATGTTTCATCGTGGTGCGTTCTTGCAGGGCTGCATCATGCGCGAACACGCAGAAAGAGTGACTAACTATCGGCAATAGCCAAAGATCTTAACTTCACTGGAATATCTTTCCTGTTAGTGTAGACCAAAATTGATCAGTTTGAAGAACAAAACAACCCAATAACTGTTAATGTATACACACTGGGATGAGGAAACAAAATTGGGTGCAATTAAAGTGTCCAAGAACAGTCCAACAATAGGCGAACCAGCCAAAAAGTCATGTGGACTTACTCTAATGTTTTCGCCCGCAGGGCTGCCCCCATTACCATTGATTACGAACAAGAGTAGGACTACATGCAGCATACTTCAAAAAGGATCATGGCAAACCAAGAATTCTGTAAGAAAATGTTTCACAAGAATGCATCTGTGCAAAGCCGCGAGTGACGTATTTACAATGTAAAAGTTCTGTAGGACGTAATACAGAACTAATTACCGCCCCCACTGGTCTAAAGTTGTTTTTAAGAACTGGAAACGGATGCACATTCTCCCTCCCGTTCGTTTCCGCGACTTCGGAGTCGCTTATTGTTTCCTTATGAAGGGCCCAGCGCACAAAAACTTCGAAAAACAGTCTTAATGACGTACTCCTAGATTTGTTCTTTGCTTTTGTTATTGTTAGGTCGGTTGGCGTCATTCAATCGCCAGAATTATACAGAGGCCCAAATGCGGCTAGAAGATTTTTACAGCGCATGCGGGGAAGCAAGTGCGTAATTGAATGTTCTAATAATCTGAATTTTATCTGAAATCATGATGTCGCCTGAAGCCACAACAGTCTGACTCCGCACACATTGTTGTATTGCGGTTGAGCTAACGCCCAAGAAGTGTAAACCCCCCAGTAAGATACATGATCAACTTAGCGGAAGTTCAGAGGCGCGGCGATAACAAATGCCAATCTTCAACCTAAAGTTTGATCCTCAGCCAAGAGAAGCTGCCTGTATTCTTTCATAACTTGCGAGGTTACGACTCTCACCTAATAATGAAAGCAAGTTAGACGATGCTTTAGGGGAGTGTCATGCATCGCACAAGTCCAGAAAAGTACAGTCGTTTCACTTTAAATAACATGTCTTTTTATGACTCTATGCAGCACATGATGGGCTCATTAGATGTCCCACTGCGCTATGTCCTTAAGTCATGCCAATAACGGAAGAATATTTTGACCAAACTCTGTTAGTAAAGGGGTATACCGTTATGAGTCCATGAACAGTTGGGGAAGGTTTTGACGAAGATACACTTCCACCTAAAGGGCGCGTTCATTTCTAGTCTTAGAGGACAGTCCATCAGAGCTTTGATTACCAGCATGCTCCGAAGCATGGCAGAAGTTAGATTGTAAAACGATGGAGATATCATGACTCTATTTAATGCAGATGTTGTTTGTTGGCGGGACGTCTTGGAAAATTATAGAAAGACCTACATGAAACATTATAGTTTGGATTCTGGCATTATATTCTGCACCCGGGATGAGTTGACGCTTTCTTAAAGTTATGGAGTCCAAATTGAATTTATTGTCAGATTTTACCAATGCCTTCAGAGATTGAAAAGGTTTGCGGGGAGGAATTAGTATGGCATCGCATCATTCCTGTAACGCAAACAACAAATCTTGGTCATTATGATCGAGTACAGGTCTAACTATCTCTGTATTAGACGCAAACAATCTGTATGGATGGGCAAATGGGGCGCATCACTTCATTACGCAACTTTAAAATGCACACCGTACAACAATATTCAAAAGCATTAAAGTGGTTGGGCAGTTTAGCCTGTTCAACAGCGTGGTTTCATTCTAGAAGTTGACCTTAGAATATCCTCAGGAACTCCATGAACAGCTAATGACTAATCCCTTAGCAGCCGCCCGTATCCCGATGGATTCCAAGCGAACCAACTAAACTTGTGCCCTAAACCTTCGGGGAAAAAAAATTATTGTTGTCATTACAGACTTCTACCATTTTATTTATGACCTGGGTTGAAGTTGACAGCAGTTCATCGCATAATTGCTTTTGATCACGAACAGTTCATAAACCATACCTCATGAAGAAAACCATGCTCAGAACTCCATCACAGATGCTTCGAAAAAGATTTTTCAAGTGAATGAACAAACAGCTGTTTCGGCAAGACTATGGACATCCGCAAAGCGTAAAGATGTCAGATTGGGTCACCCCAGAGAAACGAAGCCATTAAGCTGACGTCAAAAATAATTATCAGGGACTTCAGAAGATTCATGACAGCTTTTTGGCATAATGATGAAAAAAAAAGAAAGTCAAATAGACAAACCTGTATTTATAGTGTTTACTGTTTTAGAATTATAAGCTTTAGATGCTTAGAATTTCTTTATGACTACTTTCGCCCGTATCCGAGTCAGAGTGCTTTACACCGATACAGAATAGTTTTGTTTAGATATCCTACTGAAGACATCTCTAAGACATAGACTTAGAGTCGCTAAGGAGCGAGGGGATGTTATGATACATTGATTATCCTCAAGATTGCCTTTGCATTCAATTACTCACAAGACGGTTTTAGGAAAGATGACGGATGACTTATTGGAAAGGTATAAAGGAGTTTGTTGGTTTTCGGTCACAAAATGAACCGTATTTCGACCAGGAGGGAAAATCATTAAGAAAGCACAGGGCATATCTCGAGCGTTGTGCGTCAAACATTTCACATGACAACTACAAAGGAAGCATTGTTGACAATAAGACTTTTCCATTCATGCAACGTAAACTGCGATCTAATTACATGAGATCAACACAACTGTAGTAACAACGAAGTCATTAGGATAGAACAAACCCAAACGGGTGTTGTTAATCCAGAGATTTCATATGCAATTGGGCACTGGAGAAAACCGTAAATTAATTAAAGCCGGACTCGTGTCTGGCTGAATTATCTGCAGTTCTTCTTTCACAAAAGAACTTTGAGGAGCCTGGTTGTTTTTTTGTGTCCGTTCTCGTCTAATACACGGGCGGATTTCATTACCAATTCTTTTATATTTCATATGGGGTCAAACCTCAAATGGATCTGTTGCCCTGTGATGCGATGGTCCCCGTCTGCTTCCCCCGGTAAATAAAGGTACTTATTTCAACCCAAACGGTAATAGTTTGCGGGCTGAACTGACGTCTCCTTCCGCAACATTTATTGTTTTTCTTTTGAATGCTTTGTACTGGCTTTAGCCCTTTAATTCTTCATTATTCATTGCGCGCAAAATGAGGGCAGTCTTCTAACCTTCTGGTTGCGGATTTGTCCATCAGCTTCCTGTGATATGGTAGGAGAAAAGGTTTTGGCTAACTGTTTGTTAAAGTTTTCAACTAACAGCCTGTGATCTGTGAACTCCCGGAAAGCCTCTTCTAATTAGTCACTCTGTGTATTAACAATAATTGATTCACTTGACTTTAAATTCTTTTCCCTATCGGATTGCACATGGAGGGAAAGTTAAGGGGCCTCGTTGGTCTATCCGTTGTATAGCAACAGCCAAAGCAGAAGCACTCTTTGTGTTAATGATTCAGCTCCTTTATATCTTGAAGCTTTGTAATGACTGTAAGTGCGTACTTAAATCTTTTTCGTCTAATCCTATCAGAGGGTAAATATAGAAGAGCCGTTGATGGGGTGTCGTTTGGAGTTGTATTGACAAAGTGTGGGTTTTGTATCGTCTAGGGGCAGGTAAATACATTTGCCCCCTCGCTTGTTTAGCATAACCATTCTTTTGCTGTTTGTTCACTGACACCAGCTGCCTTGGTTAGCTTTGTATTGCTGTGAGCCCTTCCAATATCCTTTGGGGCGATATAGATTTTGTTCATTTTTTATTAGCCAATATTATGTGCAACAAAATTACACGACGGTCATACCAACGAATAAACCCGATTACCTTTGCATCTTTTGATTTTCTGATGGTTGATAAAAGTCACTGAATTTTGGTGGGCCTGTCTCGATTGGTTTGCCTGTTACAAGATAATATTGTTTTTATTGCTTGATTCAACATTTTTAAATGTGTAAGCTGCATGCCCCTGTTCTTTCAGTGTGTCATTAATAAAATCTAACTGCTCAAGTCTCTGCTTTTCATAGGCGTCTTGTGCAGCTGCTAGTTGCTCCATAGCTTTGTTATGTCTTTTCTCTCGCTGTCATTCCCCAGTTTACTAAATGCGAAATTACTTCCGCTAAAAGCAGCGCATTCACCACAGCGCCGCTATCATTATTGCGAGTGAAGCCATTTTTTATAAATGTATTTTTTTTCTTACATATTTATATGTCCGGAATTATTCCTTGCTTAACTAGAAAATCTTTCGTAGCAACCGAAGCTGCAATGATAGCAATCAGCTTTGCTGAATCCTCAAAGTCTAGTTTGCCAAGATCTGCTGGTTTAATTCTTAACAGGCTTTTACCAAGCATTGAATATCCTACACTTAGTCTCCAATAACAGCAGAATGGTATACAAGGTTAGTAACAGTTTTTTCGGTGCTCATTTTTATAAAATAAAATAATTATAATTATTAAAAACATGAACAGTGATGATCTCCTACAGCTACAAGGCAGCCTAAACCTTCCCGAACTTATGAATGACCAAGTGATGATCAAGCTATTATGCCCAAAAGGAGAGGCTGTATTCTTTAGCAGCATGTGGGAAAACAAAACAGTTCCTCGGAACTGAATTCAGCATAGAACAGATTCAACAAATGTCTCCACAAGACATTATAAGTATCATAACAGGTATGAAGCGCAGCTGGGGTCTAGAATGGTGAAAAGTGTGGGGCAAACGGTTCTTAGTTTGTACACTAAACTAGTCAGTAGATTTGCTCCCATTGATTCTGAACAAGATCTTACGTATGATTTAACGCAAGATCCATTTTTTTAACAAAGTCATTAGAGTCTCTAGGGTGTGATTTATACTATAGATTTGGAACATTGTTATCGCCAGTAATCATGGGATTAATATACTTTTAATCATATAGATTTTGTTTCCTTCAAATGAACGATCTAGAAAATCAGCAGAACCAGAAAACACTGAATCAGGTGGAGAAAGTAACCAAGCCAGAAATCATCAGAAAACGCTGATCAGGTGGGAGACCATTAAAAATCCTGGGCGTGTTGAAGCAGGAAAAAAATTAGCAGAGTGGAACAGACAAAAAAAATTAATGTTACAGAATATGACTCATCATGAAAACATAACGCCGCCAACGCCAGAACAAGTGATTCAATGCCAGCTATAAAAACTCCATGTGATACAAGGGCCCCAAAGTCTTCATGGAATATTGAACTTAAAACTGTTGCCATTTTTGGCGCCATTGCTGCTGTTGGGGGCAGTTATTACGGCTATAAAATATATACACAATTGCAACAGAAACAAAGAAGTTAAACAACCTGAACCGCTAAATGCAGAAAAAGACAACTGCACGCCAAAACCGCCAATAACAAAGCATCATTTTGATCCATTTATAATGGAATAAATATTTTAAGAACTTAATTTTAAATTTTTAATAAAATAGATCATGGCGTATTATAAAATGATAAAGTCAATAAATAAAGACATGGAGTCTATAAAAGACATTTCCATAGACCAGAATTATAATCAATGCGGTTGCTTTGGGTGCAAGACCTCCTTAAGATCTATGCAAAGAACGCTGAGCAAGACATCCTCAACGATGACGCGTTTTTTGAGGCGTGTGTGTACTATATTAGACATTTACTATTTAAGATAAAAACATAGATTGTATTTTTTGATAATTATAAGATAACTTAATAAGAACTTAGTTGTACTTAAAGGATAACTTAATCAAGAACTTATTAAGAACTTGATCAAGAACTTAATTAAAAACTTAATCAAGAACTTATTAAGAACTTGAAGTAACTTAATCAAGAACTTATTAAGAACTTGAAGTAACTTAATTAAAAACTTAATTAAGACTTGGGGTGACTTAATTAAAAACTTAATTAAGAACTTGGGGTGACTTGGGGGTGGGAGTGTGTGTGGTGTACACAGAGTTTTATTATTTGTCATGTGTAACACCACTTAGTGCAAGACAGTGCTTGCGTTTTTTTGTGATGCATTGGCTCTTTTGTTTGCAAGTTCAAAGCAGCCACCAAGTGCACAAAAAAAGTTTATGCCACACCCCTCCTCTTTTTTCATCCAGGCTTGGGACTGGCATTGGCAGAGTTACCTAGTGGTTTTTTTTAAAATACGCTTTGGCAGAGCTAAAAAAGGCAGCCTAAAAGTTTGTAACAGGACGTAGACAGCAAAGCGGCAAGCAGCAAAAAAAAGTCTGATCTCACTGCTGATAACCTTTGACCGCTCTAGGGTAAAGCGCTGAAGAAACGGCTTGCCACTGTGACCTTTGACTGCTCAGGGTAAAGCGCTAAAGAAACGGCTTGCCACTGTAACCTTTAACTGCTCTAGGGTAGAGCGCTAAAGAAACGGCTTGCCACTGTGACCTTTGACCGCTCAGGGTGAAGCGCTGGTTCTCTCTCACTGCTGCGGACTTTGAGAGGAGTGTGTTTGGAGTTGCATTGGTTCTTGTGCGGGAGTAGTCCAATAATTTCTATCTCCTCACTGCTTGAAAACATTAAATACAATCTTCCTCATAGAGTAGATTCTATGAAGAAAGACCAACTGTAGAAAACCTTTTAGCATATGGATTCAACAAACGAGCAATCTCTCTTAGTTTGCGAGAATATGAAGGGCCTGCTGCTCTCAACTCATCCAAAGCACTAACAATTGTGCATGGTACTCAACATGCTCGTCAAGTATTGTCAGCTTAGAAATCTCCCACTGTCTTGTTCTGCCATGATTAAAATATTATATAAACAAAACCAACCTGCACAAAACCCGGTAAATATCTTCTCACTACACCACACACCTTCAATGACATTACAACCCGCGCTAACGACACCTGGCGCGCTGTCAACCTGAAATGAATACACCCCCCACCCCTCACCTAGCAAGCCCAGTCTCCCCTTTATTGATTTTTTGTCGCTTGCCGTGCGCTGTGTGAACGAGGTCGCGCGTCTCGCTAGCCGTGGTTTCGGCCTCGTGTCAGCCTATCTGTTACACATAGTTTTGTAGGTTGTAGTACATCCGTCATTGTATATTTGAAGCATTTATATAAAGATAGTGCTGGCCACACACTACTCCTCTCCATACTAGTAGATGTACTAAGGCCTGCTAACCCCTATCTAGTTTGTTTGCCAGAACATTCGAAATCGCCATTCAGTTGCATAAGGGCACACTTAAAGGCAGATGAACTGGTTAGAATTAGAAAAGTAGAAAAGTATACACATCTTAATACACAGATCAGCTTGCCCCATAAACACTGAATCTGTAGTTAACAATCAATCAAGTCTAATACAAACTGAGAACATTTTTACTTGGGAGGAACAGCAAAAATGTTTTAATATAAGTTTTTTAGCATACGAATCAACCGTGTTTACCTTCGCCTTAAGAAATGACGCCATGTTTTTTAAACGTGGCTTTAGCTGTCTCAAGCCAGTCGCCTACCTTCAAGACAACTACCAGTTAGCTAAGCGCAATGAAGAACAGAGAAAGAGGCAGCTCTCGCTGTATAGCGAGGAACGTGTTAACACACGCCCGCACAGCGGGCAGACATGTGAACAGTTGGCTTGCCTTCACTAACTGACTCAACTAATTCTTTCAACAAATACTCTAACATGCAGTTAAAATAAAACTTATGGCCTCGAATAACAAACCTGTTCTCAGTAACGTTTTAGCCATTTTAAAATAACACAATTAAAACACAGTGGTCACACCAGGGCGCAATCAAAACACAGCCTTCTTTGTGCAGTAGCTCCAACACAATGACAGCCCCGGTCGTGCCACGTCAACAGCCTCGATCTGATGTGACGGCGTGGCAATCTAGACTTTTCCAAATGTGGTGCAACCCAACTGAGTGTGTTCGTTTAAACAGCACAGGCTAGGTGCAAACTGCGCGAGCCGTAAATTAAGTGATCAGATTTCAGCCCCGTGTTACAAAGTTTGTAGGTGGAAATTAGTCAGAAGAGTGTGCGGATTTTATGTCATTTAATTGAGAGAGAGAAAGAGTGTGTGTGTGTGTGTGTGTGTGTGTGTGTGTGTGCCCGCCTCTCTGTCTGTCTGTCTGTCTCTTCTCTCTGTCTCTCTCTTCTCTGTCTGTCTGCCGGTTGATTCTCTCTCTCTCTCTTCCGCCACAGGAAAAGGCAGCTTTTAGGCCACTTTCGCCCAAAAACTCGGTGGTGAAGCAAGTGGCTTAGAATGAAGGTTTTCCTGTTCTCTACAAACGATATCACCCTGTTCCATAATCATCTGATGCGCTTTTTTATGCAAATAATTATCAAGACGCTGTATAGTAGCAAAGAGATGTGCCCGCTCAATATAACAGCACAGTCTACCATCCAATCCAAAACTTCTGGGCCGTAGATTAACATAGGTTAAATTTGAAAATCGAACAATTTGAAAATAGTTTGGGCAGTTTTCTACAAAACACCTGAAGAATTTCAGAATTCCAAACACCCCCCTTTTGGCCTTCGATGACATTATGATCTAGTGTATGTAGAAAACAAGACAAAAAAACCCAACGAGATGTTCGTAAGATTTGGAGTTGTTCGCCATCATAGAACCGTTTTGCCTTTTGAATGAGCTTGATGCAGGTGTCTTCCGTTGCTAAATCAGCCCTGATATGGCCCTTTGCGGTCGGCTGGGCTATAAGCAACATTACCGTTACTACATGCAACGTTTTCAGCAGCAGCATAAGCAATAATAGCAGCAACAAGAGTAGTAGTAGTAGTACAGCAGCAACAAGAGTAGTAGTAGTAGTAGTAGTAGTAGTACAAGGAGAGGACGCAAAGAGAGAAAGGAGGAGGAAGAAGAAGAGGAGGAGGAGGGGGAGGAGAACAGAAGAACATGAAGAGGAGGAAGAGGAAAGAGAAGGAAGAAGAGTATGAGAAAGAGGGGAAGGAGGAGAAGTTGGAAGAGAAGGAAGAAGGGGAGGAAGAGGAGGAGGTGGCGAAGAACGAAAAGACGAATGTACGTAGTGAAGGGTACTCGGTGGAGAAATGGAGCAAAATGATCTACTTTTTTTAAGTGTCTCCGAACTAAGAGATACGTATCAAACAACTTGAAGAAGCTAGGGGCGCTGGGACTACGAAAGCTGAATGCCAAGAGTGTGAAATGGGAAATGGCTCGCCTAAGTGTTGCAGACTTGGTAGAAAATGGAAGTGACGGAATAGGCAGTCTCTTCATCTTGATTAAGGAGTGGGACTATGAATAAGGGTTGAAAGAGAGAGAGAGAGAGAGAGAGAGGGGAGAGAGAGAGAGAGAGAGAGAGAGAGAGAGAGAGAGAGAAAGAGAAAGAGAGAGGCGAGCGGAACAACTCCTGAAGGGGAACGGGACAGTGTCCACAGATGAATGCTCCCACAGATGATCCGTCGCACAGGGCTCTTCAAGAACTCGTCCATCACCGATCTTAACGAGCACCAGTGAAACGCCACGGTATACTTTTGGACCTCTACTTCCCCTTGGCTTCTCTCTCCTCCTCCTCCTTTGTCTCCTTTCTCACCACTCCCTGCCCTCTCCCTCTCCCTTAAAACCATGCGCCCCCCCCCCCCCTACACACACACACACACGCACCCTCCTTCCTTTCCAGAAGCGATTTTGATGAGGCTTTAATTTCTAAAAGAAGCCTGAGACACGGAGAGGACTTACTGATTGGTTCATATATTTACAGCCTAATGTTTATTGATACAAACTGATGATCTGGGTCAGTTTCAAAGTGAGGTGACCGCAGGCGGAAATTGAAACACATTTTAAAACGAATTAAAAGGAAATCCGCAGGCTAACATGGATAAACAACGAGACTAAAACAACGGCCTCGTTTCATTCAACGTCCATCTTGCGCCGAATTTGAGAAAACTGTCATTGCTCGTTCTTCGTTTTCGATGTCCTGTCTCGACATGAACATACAACATCATTTGGGTTTGTTTGTTTTTTGAAACGCTGGGAACGGCGAGAAGTAGTGTTCACAACCTCGGTTTCTGCATTGCTTATCAACTTTCTCCCTCTGTCATGTCATCGAGTAACCCGACTTTCATTTCTATTGCAATCCATGTTGTAGTTGAGTTACACACGAGTGATAAGAGTTCCCGGACAGGCAGACTAAGAGGATGAGGGCTTTGTATACCTTCAGTGTATAGCTGTATGGTGTGAAGGCTGGACCTTGACGGCAGAGTTGGAGAGAAGGGTCCAGGCCTTTGAAATGAAGGCATACAGAAAACTGCTCCGCATCTTCTGGACAGAGCACAGCACCAACGACTCTGTCCGAAAGCAGGTGACCACACCGGCAGGACCACAGGAACCCTCTTGGCTATGGTCAAGAGGAGAAAGTTGATGTGGTTTGGCCACGTGACACGACACAACTCGCTGGCAGAGACAATCCTGCAAGGCACGCTTGAAGGAGAAAGGCGCAGAGGCAGGCAGAGAAAGAGGTGGTCGGAGAACGTGATAGAATGGATCAACCTCCGGCTGCCTGAACTCCTGCGAGAAGCAAGAACAGGCCGCGATGGAGACGAAGATCGGCGGGGAGAGAACGAGGAAACACCGATTCTGACTCACTTGCTTCACCACCGAGTTTTTGGGCGAAAGTGGCCTAAAAACCGCCTTTTCCTGTGGCGGAAGAGAGAGAGAGAATCACCGGCAGACAGACAGACAGACAGAGAAGAGAGAGACAGAGAGAGAGACAGACAGACAGACAGAGAGGCGGGCAGACACACACACACACACACACACACACAGCAAGCGCATATTACTGTTCTCTGACAAGTAAGACGTCAATAACCAAAAAATAACGATTATCTACAAACAAACATACTGTGTAGGGTTATCCGTTTTTAATACTAATTTACTAAACTTTTCAGATTTCAGTTTTTGTTTAATCCTATGTTTTTCCTGGTCATTTTCAATAACATCATTTTCGCGCAAACATTCTTCAAATGAGTCTCTGTCTTTCATGTGAAATAAAACTACAGTCTTTAACTGTTCTCTAAAGTCTTTTAAAACCGAGTTATATTTCTGGCATAAAATCCACACACTTATCCCAGCATGTCTTCCGCTGAAAGCTAGTTTCGACAAAGTGTTTCTCTTTTTAACTATGTCTCTTTCTGCCGAACAGTCATCTATAATAAATAGTGTCTGCGTTCCTTCAAACAGTCTATAAAACTGTTCTAAACACTCACTCAGTTTATTGCTAGGATTAACTAAATATATGTCATCATCTGTCCATATAAACCTTCTATTATGATATGCTTTGTTCCATTTAAGTGTTGGGCAGAAAACCACAATATGATTAAAATTATAACGATAAACTGTTTGTAATAGGTCTAGGACAAATATTGTTTTTCCACAACCAGTCTGCCCACAAATCAATGAGCAATGAGGAGTTTTTGTCATAAAGTTTAACTGCTCCATAGTTTTATAACAGAACTTAATCTAATCCGGTTATTGTTTTTATCATGCCCTCTGTTAAAACTTGTTCAGTATAATAAAAATCCTATAAGGCCTAAGTGTGTAAGATTAATCCAATTCAGTGCTGTAAGATTGTTTCTATTTAGACTAATATTGATTTTGTTGCTTGTTGTTATGACCTTAATATCCTCGCCATTGTGAAGAATGACAACAGTAACTTTAAGACTGTCAACGTCTAAGTTTTGCCAGCTAATTAGAATTCCTTTAAAAAGGACGTCACTAACGCCCACAACCCCATCCCTCTCCTTATCTTTTAAGACAGAAATTTCAAATATTATTGTGAACGTGTCCCCTAATTTCATTTGCGGCATGAACTGTAATTTTGTAGAAGCATCTTTTAAAACCGCTTCTCTTCTGTGGAGGATGTACTGTTTTTTCCCATACGGCTTTATTTCCAATCTTTTTCCCGATATTGTCATCTGGCATAAGACTTACATGTTAAAGGGCCAGATTTTGAATGCTTTTCTGAAACTTTTTTGACGGCAAAAAATGTAAATGGGCTTATGAATTCAAATTTTTTTTTCCCATTCTAAATATGGTTCTAAGTGCCATTTGAGGTCAGGCTTTCGAACTATTTTATATTCATTCTGGCAACATTATTTGCCTAGATTCCCGCAGTTGTTCTAGTTTAGGAAACTTTTGTTGTCGCCAACCTCTTTGCGTTTATAATCACCATCTTTAGTGTACTCAAAACCATACAAAGCGCCTATCTCACCATTCTGTTCAAAGTCCGCAACGTCTGCAAGGTCTTTTAATCTAAAGTTATCCCCTTTAAACGGGCTAATGTAATTTCCTGGTTTTCTGGCCACGCGACATTTTTAGTACAGTTATTATTTTATTTCCAAAACAATGTGCAGGTTATCACATTTACGACTTTCCCCGTTTTGTCTTTGATCTTTATATTAAATGATCCGACCCTCCCACACAAACTAATCTTTTAAACTGTAAATTAGGGAATAGTATTAATTTCATAATCGCAATATGCGCTTTCCCTGACGGAAGAGCTCTTAAAAAAAGTTGAGGGGCCCTTTCCCTCATATAAGTTTTCATCAGTGCTTAGTTCGTCCAAATGAACATAGAGTAATGAATGTAATGCAAGATCGAGCGGGTTTTCTCTCATAAAATTGTTTTGTCTGGCACAAACTCTAAATCTAAAGATTGTCATCTGCAAAAACCCAACATTTTAGCTAGCTCTACATCAAAAAGGTAATGTGATACTTCTTCTTCAGGTTTGAATGTTAACATTGTTTTTAGATTTGCATTGTTAAGTTTGAGAGTAATGTCGAAATTACTCATTGCTTCTTTTAGCGAACAAAACCCGTAATAACCATCAGGTATGGTTTAAACCGGCTAATACCTTCCCCTTTTTTATTAAATTTTAGAACTGCATTATTTTTCTTGGATTCAGTTATATTAACCATACGACTTTGTTAGAATATTTCATGGAGCGCGACCGTTTTGGCCCCGCAATTGTTATCAATAGCATGTTCTAAAAAGAAGGACGGTCTTGTGTTGTTATTGTTACAAACATTTTTTAAAACAAATTAAAAATGAGTGCATTCAAAAATATGATGCAAATATTCTGTTGGGCCGTACTACAATCTTAAAAATAACAACTGATACTCTTGACATTGCTGTGACCCAGACTGGGCCTCTTTTCATAAAAAGGTGAGTACTCATTAAAGAGCTATCTTAACCCCCTATTGAAAACGACCGCATCAAGAAAGCGTGGTTTAGTCATCCCATGCGTTTTATCAGAACCAGTTAAACTTTGCTGTGTTTTGCGCTTCAACTGGGGGGTGGAGTGTCGTATGCTGATCATTTAAATCACCTTTAAACCCCCGTGAGGTCAGTGTACAGATTCATTTCTATTACACCTTTAGACGTATTTTGACTGAACTGCAAGCTCCATTACCAAATGACAAAAACCGTTTAATCCACTCAGCAACAGAAAAGACATGAAGGGTTTGAAAGGATTTGTAACGAATTCAATATTAACATCAAGACAGGCTTTAGACAAAAGTTGGATCATAATCATGGTCTGGCGACTTTATTTTCGGGCACGCACAGAAAGTATAACTTTTGATGGCATCCTCCTTTCAAATCTTTCTTTTTTGGGACAACTGTTGAGCCCCGGGTCCCTACAGCAAGCATAAAACAGCATGGACAACATTTATCTTAGACATTCTAAGGGCCTAACTAGAGCGGGAATAGAACGAATAAACGACTCTATTCGACTTACGTTTGGTGTTTGTAGGGGCGCAAGCCAGGGAAGATCAAGATAATGATTTTTACTGGGTTTGGCACAAAAACAATTACAAATTTAGGGAGCCAAAAAATTCTCGTTGATTTA
>CM031625.1:53590253-53592753 GCA_018398815.1 Conus ventricosus
GGTACGTGTCTCGGAAGAAGGAGATGGTGTGGTGTGAAGGGGGGGGGGGGAGGCGGGGGGGGGGGGGGGGGCATGTTGAGGATGGCTGAAATGGGAGGGGGAAGCGGGGTGCGCGGGTGTGCGTGCGTATGTGTGTGTTTGTATGTGTATGTATGTGTGCTTCTGTGTGTGTGTGTGTGTGTGTGTGTGTGTGTGTGTGTATGTGTGTGTGTGTGTGTGTGTGTGTGTGTGTGTGTGTGTGTGTGTGTTTTTCTCTCTCTGTCTCTGTCTCTGTTTGTCTGTGTGTCTGTCTGTCTCTTTCTCTCTCCAACTCGCTTTCTCTCCCACTCCCTCCCTCTCTCTCTCCCCCTCTCTCTTTCTCCACCCCCTCTCTGTCCATCTCTCTCTCTCTCTCTCTCTCTCTCTCTCTCTCTCTCTCTCTCTCTCTCTCTCCCCCTCCCTCTGTCTCTACCACACTTGTGTTTCTGTCTCTGTCTCTCTATCTCTCGCCTCCTCTCTCTGTTTTTTTTTCTCGCTCTCTGTCCTCTCTCTGTGTGTCTCTCTCTCACTCTGTGTGTGTGTGTGTGTGGTGTGTGTGTGTGTGTGTGTGTGTGTGTGTGTGTGTTTCGCCCTAGCTCTCTCACAGAGAGAAGAGAGAGAGAAGAGAGAGAGAGAGATGAGAGCACAGAGAGAGAGAGAGAGAGAAAGAGAGAGTCACAACGTTTCCTGACAGTGGTATAAAATCTGTACTGAAACATCTCGCAACATCCCGTGGGGGCTGTTGCCCTGTCATGAAAGTACAGCTATGCTAAACCTTTCCCAATTTTGCTTCTTCAACTTCTTCTTCTTCTTCTTCTTCTTCTGCTTCATCTCATCATCATCTCAACCCCGTATCACACATCATCATCATCACATCATCATCAAATCATCATCATCATCTTCATCATCATATTTGTTGTTGTTGTTTTGTTGTTTTGTTGTTGTTCGTCTTCTTCTTCTTTTCTTCTTCTTCTTCTCTTCTTCTTCTCCTTCTTCTTCTTCTTCTCCTTTCTTCTTCTTCTTTCTTCTTTTCTTTCTTCTTCTTCTTCTTCTTCTTTTCATCCTTACCTCCAAGGGTCAGTCACTGTGGCACCACACCAAGCCCGTTCACCACAGTTCCTCCAGTTCTGTCCGTTGTGTGCCAAGACGAAGGTGTCTGCAATGTCCAACCTGCACTTTTGTCATCCTGTCCTTCATCCTCCAGTCCCCCCCCCCTCCCTCCCCCACTTCCTCCCTTCTTCCCTCTTTCACTAGTTCCCTAGAGGATAGTAAGACCTTGGAATCTTTGTTCTCGGACATGCTACGGTAGTTTGTTTGTTTGTTTGCATCTTCAGATGCTATGAATTGCTGCTTGATGGTTCGGCGGTTTTGTGGGTTGGTTGGTTGGTTTGTTTTCTTCCTTTGTGATATGATTAGTATGTAGTTACGATGTTCAGCACTGGCATATCGTCTCATTTCCATGACCTGGATTCTTCTTCCAAGATCCACTGAGAAGGGTTGACGTCTCTCAGGAGACAAAGAGGATGGAATGTAGCCGTGCACACAGAAGCCTCACTTTCGTGTGTGTGTGTGGTGTGTTTCCCCCTGGAAACAACAAAGTGAGCAACATTAGTTCAGCCCTGTTGTTACCACAAACTATCCGTTTGATGTCGATTCTAAAACAGGTTGAGGAAGAGGCAGTCCTTCAGCGGTGTTCTTTATCTATCTATCTATCTATCTATCTATCTATCTATCTATCTATCTATCTATCTAGTGTTCTATCCATCTGTCTGTTTATCTCATCTTCTTATATCTCATCTATCTTACTCTATCCATCTCTTCTCTCTCTCTCTCTCTCTCTCTCTCTCTCTCTCTCTCTCTCTCTCTCTCTCTCTCTCTCTCCATCGATCCGTCTCTCTTGTGCATCTATCTATGTATCTATCTATGTATCTATGTATCTGTCTATCTATCTATCTATCTATCTATCTATTTAACTTATTATCTTCTTCTATCTACCGTCTCTCTCTCTTTTGTCTCTCTCTCTCTCTCTCTCTCTTCTCTCTCTCTCTCTCTCTCTCTCTCTCGCAATCTCTCGATCTGTTGATCTATTATTATTGTCTTTGTCTGTTCTGTCTGTCTGACTGTCTGACTGTCTGCCCGTCCGTCTGTCTGTCTGTCTGTCGTCCGTCGTCGTATCTATCTATGTCAGCTTACATCCAACGTAGGTTAGAGAAACGGCATAGTGAAAGAAAACACATCGACAGCTGTAACGCTCCGATCTTTTCTGTCTGTTCGTTTGTTTGTTTTTGTCGTTTGTTTGTTTGGTGTTTAATCCATCTTACCCATCTTGGCAAAGAGCAAGGGAGTACGGGCAGGAAGGACGCGGGAGAGACAGAGACAATGAGGCACAGGGATCGATATGACAGGATGACAGAGGGGGGGGGGGGGGGGGGGGGGATACATGCAGTGACAGACAGACAGACAGACGACAGACAGACAGACA
>CM031625.1:53597753-53602753 GCA_018398815.1 Conus ventricosus
CCACTGGCTGTCAACACGACAACCCAGTTCCCCCGCGCCGGAATCACCCATCATATCTCCCCCTCCCCCCACCGTCTCCCCGCTCCCTCCAGCTAGCTCCGCCCTTCCTTACTCCTCCCTCTCCGGCTCCCCCTGCCCCCACCGCCCCTCTGAAACCCTAGTGCAGCCTCCGACACTCGTTGCTCTCGCAGGTCCCCCATCTCCATCAACTGTCACTGTGTGTCATCATTGATGTGATGAAGACCTATCAACTGTCACTGTGTGTCATCATTGATGTGTCTGAAGACCTATCAACTGTCACTGTGTGTCATCATTGATGTGACTGAAGACCTATCAACTGTCACTGTGTGTCATCATTGATGTGACTGAAGACCTATCAACTGTCACTGTGTGTCTTCATTGTTGTGACTGAAAACCTATCAACTGTCACTGTGTGTCATCATTATTATGACTGAAGACCTATCAACTGTCACTGTGTGTCATCATTATTATGACTGAAGACCTATCAACTGTCACTGTGTGTCATCATTGTTGTGACTGAAGACCTATCAACTGTCACTGTGTGTGTCATCATTACTATGACTGAAGACCTATCAACTGTCACTGTGTGTGTCATCATTATTATGGGCTGAAGACCAATCAACTGTCACTGTGTGTGTCATCATTGATGTGACTGAAGACCTATCAACTGTCACTGTGTGTCATTGTTGTGACTGAAGACCTAGCAACTGTCACTGTGTGTGTCATCATTGCTGTGACTGAAGACCTATCAACTGTCACTGTGGTGTGTCATCATTGTTGTGACTGAAGACCTATCAACTGTCACTGTGTGTGTCATCATTGTTGTGACTGAAGACCTATCAACTGTGACTGTGTGTGTCTTCATTGTTGTGACTGAAGACCTATCAACTGTCACTGTGTGTCGTCATTGTTGTGACTGAAGACCTATCAACTGTCATCTCACAGTGTGTCATCATTGATGTGACAGAAGACCTATCAAATGTCACTGTGTGTGTCATCATTGATGTGACTGAAGACCTATCAACTGTCACTGTGTGTGTCATCATTGATGTGACTGAAGACCCATCAACTGTCACTGTGTGTGTCATCATTGATGTGATTGAAGACCTATCAACTGTCACTGTGTGTGTCATCATTGCTGTGACTGAAGACCTATCAAACTGTCACTGTGTGTCATTGTTGTGACTGAAGACCTATCAACTGTGACTGTGTGTGTCTTCATTGTTGTGACTAAAGGCCTATCAACTGTCACTGTGTGTGTCATCATTGATGTGACTGAAGACCTATCAACTGTCACTGTGTGTGTCATCATTGATGTGACTGAAGACCCATCAGCTGTCACTGTGTGTCATCATTGTTGTGACTGAAAGACCTATCAACTGTCACTGTGTGTGTCATCATTGATGTGACTGAAGACTTATCAACTGTCACTGTGTGTGTCATCATTGATCTGACTGAAGACCTATCAACTGTCACTGTGTGTGTCATCATTGTTGTGACTGAAGACCTATCAGCTGTCACTGTGTGTGTCATCATTGATGTGACTGAAGACCTGTCAACTGTCACTGTGTGTGTCATCATTGTTGTGATTGAATACTGTCAACTGTCACTGTGTGTGTCATCATTGTTGTGATTGAAGACCTATCAACTGTCACTGTGTGTGTCTTCATTGTTGTGACTGAAGGCCTATCAACTGTCACTGTGTGTGTCATCATTGATGTGACTGAAGACCTATCAACTGTCACTGTGTGTGTCATCTTTGATGTGACTGAAGACCTATCAACTGTCACTGTGTGGGGTCATCATTGATGTGACTGAAGACCTATCAACTGTCACTGTGTGCGTCATCATTGATGTGACTGAAGACCTATCAACTGTCACTGTGTGTGTCATCATTGCTGTAACTGAAGTGTGTGTCATCATTGATGTGCCTGAAGACCTATCAACTGTCACTGTGTGTGTCATCATTGCTGTGACTGAAGACCTATCAACTGTCACGGTGTGTCATCATTGTTGCGACTGAAAAACCTATCAACGTCACTGTGTGTGTCATCATTGATGTGACTGAAGACCTATCAACTGTCACTGTGTGTGTCATCATTGTTGTGACTGAAGACCTATCAGCTGTCACTGTGTGTGTCATCATTGATGTGACTGAAGACCTGTCAACTGTCACTGTGTGTGTCATCATTGTTGTGATTGAATACCTGTCAACTGTCACTGTGTGTGTCATCATTGTTGTGATTGAAGACCTATCAACTGTCACTGTGTGTGTCTTCATTGTTGTGACTGAAGGCCTATCAACTGTCACTGTGTGTGTCATCATTGATGTGACTGAAGACCTATCAACTGTCACTGTGTGTGTCATCTTTGATGTGACTGAAGACCTATCAACTGTCACTGTGTGTGTCATCATTGATGTGACTGAAGACCTATCAACTGTCACTGTGTGCGTCATCATTGATGTGACTGAAGACCTATCAACTGTCACTGTGTGTGTCATCATTGCTGTAACTGAAGTGTGTGTCATCATTGATGTGCCTGAAGACCTATCAACTGTCACTGTGTGTGTCATCATTGCTGTGACTGAAGACCTATCAACTGTCGCTGTGTGTGTCATCATTGATGTGACTGAAGACCTATCCACTGTCACTGTGTGTGTCATCTTGCTGTGACTGAAGACCTATCACCTGTCACTGTGTGTGTCATCATTGATGTGACTGAAGACCTACCTGGTTCCTGATGTTGGTTGATTCCTGCTCAGATTGGTCCTCGTCATGACAGTGCTCTGGCTGTCTCTGTCTTCCTGTCAATCTGTTTCTCTTTCTGTCTCTGTCTTCCGGTCTATCTGTTTCTCTTTCTGTCTCTGTCTTCCTGTCTATCTGTTTCTCTTTCTGTCTCTGTCTGTCCTTCACTCTCACTCCCTGTCTGCCTGTCTGTCTGTCTGCCTCTCTCTCTCTCTCTCTCTCTCTCTCTCTCTCTCTCTCTCTCTTCTCCCTCTCTCTCTGTCTGTCTTTGTCTCCGTCTGTCTACACCTGTCTGTCTCCCTCTGTCTGTCTAATTCTCTGTCTCTGTTTTTGTCTCCGTCTGTCTACACCTGTCTGTCTCCATCTGTCTGTCTAATTCTCTGTCTCTGTCTCTCTCTCTCTTTCTCACTCACTCGTCCCTCCCTCTCTCCTCTCTCATTTCCTCCCTTCTCTCTCTCTCTCTCTCTTTTCTCTCTCTCTCTCTCTCTCTCTTGCTAATACTTCTTTATCAATGAAATGAATGAAGACACTTCCAGTTGAACATACGTACAATTCCCATTCCCACCCATAAACTTCACCCTCCTACCCCCCGCAGGTTGTCACTGCCGTCACCCCCCCTCTCTCTCTTTTCTCTCTCTCTCTCTCTCTCTCTCTCTCTCTCTCTCTCTCTCTCTCTCTCTCTCTCTCTCCTCTCTCTCTCTCTCTCTGTCTTTCTCTCCGCCCCCACCCTTTTCCTTTCTCCCTCTCTTCATCCCCCTTCTCTCTCTTCTCTGTCTCACCCTTCCTCTTCTCTCTCTCTCTCTCTCCCCTTCCCCCCTCTCTCTCTCCCTCTCTCTCTCTCTATCCTCTCTCTCCCCTCTTCTCTCTCTCTCTCTCTCCCTCTTTTCTCTCTCTATATCTCTCTCTCCTCTCCTTCCCCATCTGTCTTCATCTCTACCCCCCTCCCTCTCTCTCCCCCTTCCTCTCTGTCTCTCTCCCCTCTATCTCCCTCTCTCCCCCCCCCCTCCATCTCTCTCTCTTTCTCTCCTGCTCATACTCTCTTTATAATTGAAACGAATAGAGAGATTTTCAGTTCAAAATTCTTACGTCCGCCAGTACCCATGAACTTCACCTTAATGCCCGTGCAGGTTGTCACTTCTGAGTACTCTCTCTCTCTCTCTCTCTCTCTTCTCTCTCTCTCTCTCTCTCTCCTCTCTCTCTCTCTCTCTCTACCATGAATGGACATTACAATATGTCAGTGTGTGGCAGTGTGTGTGTGTGTGTGGTTGTGTGTGTGTGTGTGTGTGTGTGTGTGTGTTGTGTGTGGTGTCTTGTCTGCTACTGTTTTTTCTCTCCCTGTCCCACCCTCCCTCTTCTCCCGCCTTTCTTATCTCTTCGTCTCTCTCTCTCTCTGTCTGTCTCTCTCTCTCTCTCTGTCTCTCTCTCTCTCTCTGTCTGTCTGTTTGCCTGTCTCTCTGTCTGTCTCTGTCTGCCTGTCTGTCTGTCTGTGTGCTGTCTGTCTGTCTCTCTGTCTGTCTGTCTGTCTGTCTGTCTGTCTGTCTGTCTGTCTCTCTCTCTCTCTCTCTCTCTCTCTCTCTCTCTCTCTCTCTCTCTCTCCTCTCTCTCTCTCTCTCTCTCTCTCTCTCTCGAAGTCACAAAAGCTTGCAACATAAAGGTCGTGAACGTCAAGGACCTGGAACAGGAGAACGTCCTCATGATGAACCAGTACTTCGCGGATGTCATGAACGCGCCTGCCTCTTCCCAAAACTGGCGACTGACTGATGGTTCAAGAACCTATCGTGTTTGTAGATCGCGCTCGGCGAGAAGTGACCAACGTCCAGTAATGGTCCACTGTGGATGCTGGTCACACAAGATGGTGGAAGTACAGAACATGATGCGCAGAAACAACATTATGGTGGAAGTGTAGAACATGATGCGCAGAAACAACATTATGGTGGAAGTCTAGAACATGATGCGCAGAAACAACAAGATGGTGGAAGTATAGAACATGATGTGCAGAAACAGCAAGATGGTGGAAATGTAGAACATGATGCGCAGAAACAACAAGATGGTGGACATATAGAACGTGATGTGCAGAAACAACAAGATGGCGGAAATGTAGAACATGATGCGCGGAAACAACAAGATGGTGGACAATAGAACATGATGCGCAGAAACAACAAGATGGCGGAAATGTAGAACATGATGCGCAGAAACAACAAGATGGTGGACAATAGAACATGATGCGCAGAA
>CM031625.1:53607753-53637753 GCA_018398815.1 Conus ventricosus
GTTCAGTTTCCCTTTGGTCGTCCTCTCTGCTCGGGCAATTTGTGGTTGGCAGTTTTATACTTCAACATACACTTAACTGAACGATCAGGTAGGACTGTTATACTTTTATTTCATTCAAACTTCTCTTTACACATTCTGTCATGCAGATACACTTCATTCTTATGGAAGGGATGTCTCCCTGTTTGGTCTGTGTGCCGGTGCCAGAATTTCTGCCATCCGGTGCCAGAATTTCTGCGAGGCGATTGAGTGTCAGAGGCCGCATTCGTTTGGAGGGCTGGGCGTGTTATGATATCATCTGGGGAGCAAGAGTTGCCGTACTTGTTCGTCGCTTGCATTCTGTGGCGTTCAGCCGCCCCCCTCCCTCCGTCCCCCATGTCTGGACTTGCTGATCCTGCCTCTTCAGCCTCCAACGATGGAGGTGTGAGCTGATCGTTCTGTTGGTTAGGCCCGAAACTGTCAAGTACAAAACTTTTCAACGTATTTTCAGTCGTTTCAGGGGAATATACACACATACATACATACATACATACTTACATACATACATGCATACACACACCTCTCTCTCTATACACACACTCCACACACCACAACACACACACACACACACACACACACACACACACACACACACACACAGTAGACAGTCACAGAGAGAGAGGGGAGAGGAAAAGAGAGAGAGAGAGAGAGAGAGAGAGAGAGAAGGAGAGAGAGAGAGGAGAGATGGATGCGGATGCGGATAATTTATTCAAAAAGGCCATAGCCCCTCTTGAAGGGGGTGGTATATACATGCAATGCATGAATTCAAGAATCATACACGTAATGCAACTAAAAGAACAAATCATATGAATACAAGAAATCGAACATTCAACGCCAAGGAAAGGAGAAAGATATCAATCATGCACAGCAAAGGGGAGCGGATTTTGAACGCCTTATACAATAGATGGCAAATTGTCTTGTAACATCTTCGCGAGCAGAAGTGACCAGTAAGATAAGCCTAAATGCAGAAGGGTGTCTATGATATTTTGATGGGATAAACTGGGTTCTAAGTGTTTCCAAAGCGGGACAGCAAAACACAAAATGAACCTCGTTTTCACGAGCCTTTTTACACAGAGGACACACAAGTTCAATCTCCGTACACTCTTTACGATAACGATATCGATGACGTTAATATCAGGCAATCCAAATCTAAATCTAGTCATTATGTACTTTAAATGGCAGTCCATTTGTATAGATAAGTAGGTTGGGATACGATGTAGGGGTTGAAGTGTCTGTATAAATCATAATCTACTACTATCTTGAATGTGAGCATTCCAGTCTTGCCATCTACAATCGATAAGCCTGGTACGAAGCATTTTCAAAAATGCAGTCTTGTTTCCGACACACTGGTTAACCCACGCATATCCCAGCCCCAATTCATATAATCTCATTTTGACTTTTGTCACCCAGTTCACCTTGCCCCTCATATCTAAACCAAATAACATCTTATAGGCTTTCTTTGGTAATCTTGCATCTTCCATTTCAAGTAACTTTAACCAATAAGCTATACACCTTATAACAGAATTTAAATAAATTGGATATCTACTTGTTTCGCCATAAATCAAATCGTTTGGTGTCTGCACAGACACACCTAGAAATTTTTTTCAGGGCAAATAAATGGACTTTTTCACAGTGTAGAGCAGCATTTTCTAAGCCCCATATTTCAGCACCATACTGTGCAATAGGTTGGACTTGGGAATCAAATAGTTTGATGAATACATGAAAAGATTTATTTCCTAACCTAGATCATCTTTGCATAATACACAACAAAGCATGTTTAGCTCTGCTCGAAAGATCTTTACAAGTGGCAGAAAAACTTAACCGTGTTGAAAAATATATTCCGAGGTATTTATAGATGTTAACCACTGGCATCCGGATTCCATCGTAAGTCCACTGTTCTCGAACACCTAAATATCCACCCTTTCTGAACACGATTATATTACTTTTCAACATGTTTACCCGTAACTGAAGTGAAGTAGCAGAGCGATTTAGACTATTTAATTGCGTTTGAAGGCCAATCACTGTTTCAGAGATCAGAACTACATCATCTGCCAAAAGAAGGATAAACAACTGTAGAATTTCTGTTGTAAACTGTGCACCATGCCTCCCATTATCAACAACTTCAGAAGTTAATTCATTGATAAACAGAGAAAATAAAATTGGGCTGCACACATTTCCTTGTTTTACTCCGCTAGTACATTGGATATAATCTGTTAATTTCCCTCCACATCTGACTTTGGCCTTCACACTATTATACATGCTCATTATGCATCTGAACAATTTCCTCGGACCCCGTTTTGTTTAGTACAATAGGCCATAAAATACTTATGTTTATAGAATCAAAGGCTTTCTCAAAATCGATGAAAGCAACATATAATTTGCGATTTAAAGAAAACTGCTTTTGAACAAAGGCCATTAGAGTAAACATGTGATCTACTGTGGAATAATTACGTTTAAAACCAGCCTGGTATTCACCTGTAAGATTGTTTTCTTCCACCCATTCCTGCAGTCGACGATTTATAATAGTACTAGTTACATCACAAAGAGAAATACCTCGATAGTTGTCAGGATTGTTTAGGCTACCCTTTTTTTATAGATGGGAAGAACAATTGATTCGGTCCACTGCTCTGGGTAAGTGCCACTGTCAAAAAGTGAATTCATAAATCTAACAAGAAAATCCAAAACGATTTCCGATTTACAACTAACTTTTAAAAACTCACCAATAATACCGTCCGGCCCAGCAGCCTTACGATTTTTACTTTTCCGAATCGCAAACATCACTTCGTCTATGGAGATTGGACGGTTTAAATTACTTTCTTCCTCTACATCATCTTCGCATTGAAGTGCGTCATCGGTATTAATATCTCTTGTTAAGAGTGCTTTGAAGTGGTCGTACCAACTATCAATACTAATCGTATTTAGAGGTTGTTTTCTTTTTACGGATATTTCATGCACTGCGTTCCAGAACTGTTTCTGACTTTTCATAGATGTCAGTAGTTCATTTAACAAGGCATCGTTAAATTCCTTTTCCTTCCCCTTAGTAAATACTTGTATTCACGCCTTGCACAACGATAACAGTTACGATCATCATCCTTTAGCGTACGTTTAAATTTGCTTAGTAAATTTCGTACTTTTTTTTTATGAACTTTGCATTCCATATCGAACTAGTCTTTATCTTTAAAATTGTTTCCCACTGTGTATTCGTATTTTCATACATTCTGCAGCTTCCCTAATACATTCATTAAAAATCCTTAAAGCAGCATTAATGTCAGTTTCAGTTAGGCTAATGGCGTAAACCGTTTTCCTCTCAAATTCTGATTTAGATATATTGTTATAATAAACATCAGCAACATCTTCTTTCCACACATACTTCTCTACAACCATGTCAGTAACGTTTGACGCATTGTCTTCCACGTCGTTCGAACAGTTTATATGAAAAGACACAGGCATGTGATCAGATTCAATTCTCTCGCATACGCTTAACTCACAGCAATCACAAAAATAAAGAAAACAGATTACAAGACATCATAAAGTAGTCAACCACACTACACCCGCTGTCTGACACGAACGTGTAGTGACCTTGGCGGTCACCATGACACATTCCGTTGAGAACACATAAATCCATTGTAGTGCACAGATTAATTAACAATTTACCATAGTTATTAACTGATAGGTCTTGTGAGCATCTGCCTTCGTTTTTAAAAAATGACTGGTGTACTGAAAATCAACGGATCCATTGCTGTTACATCCCTCACAGTGATAAGACACATTCGAAATCCTGCTGTTAAGGTCACCACATACAAATAAATGAATATCACCATAAATCAATAAGCAATCAGTTAAGTATTCTTCTAATAATGCAATGCCGTTTTCACAATCAAAATGTGCATAATATGGAGAACCCTCAGGATGAACGTAACAATATACAAACAGCACATCTTTGTCAGTGTTGAATATCACTTTGTTTAAAACAAACGCACCAAAATTGTGAGACTTAATGTCTACTTGTTTAACGTAGGGTATAATTCATTTTTAATCAAACATATTAAGCCGCCTGAGTGCCTTCCCTGTTTAGTGAACTTTACTGCTGGAATACAGATATTGGTATAGTCAGAAAAAAGAGAAGAAACATAAATTCTTCAACAAAAGTTTCAACAAAACAAATAAAATCAAACGATTTGACAAACAAGATGAAATCATTGTCTGTTAATTTAGAAACCAATCCATTTATATTCCAATGTAAAAAAGAAAAATGTTTTGGTCTTTCATTAACAGTATTATTTACATCATCATCATCATCCATCATCCTTATTACTAAACATCGGGTGCCTGTCACACATTACATCTTCCGACACATCTATGTCACGTTCCAGTTTATCGTGTGCATTTACAGCATGAAGCACAAACCCCAAGACGGACTGTTCTCGACAGTAACTCGGGGAATCACGTCTTCAAATTCACGTGCAGTGTGCACAGGGGTTTCGCTGGACAGAAACACCGGTGTTCCGTTAAAATGTGCACCCTCGTGAAAATAAACGTCACAGTAAGGATGGTATTTGGGCTGGCCGTTTCTCTATTTTAACTCTGTGAGACTGTCCTCACTATCGATGGAATATTTGTTCCCATCGATCAACAAGTAGTTGAACACCAGGGAAGCTCTCTTGCCATCTTGTCTCGCCTTTTTCATGTGTGGAGTCAGTCTTTTTCGAATGTCCCTTACACGTCACGAGAAGTCCTCACCAATGAAAATGTTCGTGCCTTGTAATTTCCGTTTTGAATGTAGGATCTTCAGTTTCTGTTTATAAAAAGCGCAACGAGCGATGACAAGAGAGTCCGCTCTGCCATGAAGACGATGGACCCTGTCGAATTCAATCATCCGTCAGTCCCAGATTGTCCGTACACAGATCGCGGAGCACGCCCTCACAGTAGCACTCGTCTCATTCTCGCTCTTGGGCAGACCATAGAAAAGCAAGTTGTTTCGTTTAGAACGTCCCTCTAGATCGTCAAGTCTGTTTTCGTAATCATTCATTTTCGACATTAACTCACTGTTGCTCTTTTGAAGATCCAGATTTTTGGTTCGAAGATCGGTGACTTCCTCCTTTAGACTCCTCACCTCACCTTGAAGAGACGCACAGTCCGCTCGCAGATCGTGAACTTCCTGCTTCACCTCTTCCAGTTTGGCGTTCATCTGTTCACTCACGGTCTGCAAGTTCTTCAAGGTATCCATAATGTCGCTGTTGGTCGGCTCCGTGTCTGGCACAGTGGCTGAACTACCCAGCCGTCACTGTCTTCCCTTGTTCGGGTTAGTGTTGGGTCCTGGGTTGCTTTCGATGTACCACATCGCAATAAAAGGCTGCCCCAAAACAGGTAGGAGAGCAGCAAACCAAAGGTAACACCGTCCACACGACGACACAGCGTAAAAATGGCGACCCTCGCGGAAAGTTTTTTTCTGGGCCCGTTTCAGCATAAAGCCCACGTATATCGGCAAGAAACGGCCACACACAGTCCTGATTTGTACAGCAGTTGAAGGCATGGTAGCTAAACAATGTCTGTGACAATCATCAGTGCACACAGTAGACTTAAATTAATCCGTAGGAAAACACCTTGCAAGTCAGAGGTCACGCAACACGTCTTCTCGTTAACGCAGCACACCGCACACCCCCCGAGAGAGAGAGAGAGAGAGAGAGAGAGAGGAGAGAGAGAGAGAGAGAGAGAGAAAGACAAACAGACAGACAGCTAGCCTGACGGACAGACGGACGGACAAAGAAGCAGACAGACAGAGAAAAAGATAGACATACTGACGGACGGAAATTCAGACCTGGAAGTTTAATCAGAATACTGGACGTTTATTCAGAATACTGGAAGTTTATTCAGAACACGCCATGACCCTTCTGGGGAGAGTCCGAAACAATGACAATGCTAACTTAACACAGAACATAAATCATCACTACCAGGACTGCCTCGCATTAGACAGTGACAGTGACAATGCCAACTTAACACGGAACATAAATCACACCAACCCAATGACGTACTTAAACACATAAAACAACCATGTATAACAGTGACATAATGCCAACTTAAACACAGAACATAAATCATACCATTGACTGCCTCGCATTGAAAGACAGTGACAGTGACAATGCCACTGAACACGAACATAAATCACCACCAATGCTGCCTCACATTGAACAGACAGTGACATGACAATGCCATAAACAATAATCACCACTATGACTGCCTCACATTGAACAAGACAGTGACAGTGATAATGCCATCTGAACACAGAACATAAATCATCACCACCATGCCTGCCTCACATTGAACAGACAGTGACAGTGATAATGCCAACTAATCACCACTATGACTGCCTCACATTGAACAGACAGTGACAGTGAGAATGCCAACTAATCACCAACATGCCTGCCTCACATTGAACAGACAGTGGACCATTGGTCTGTACTCTGGAGGGACCCGCAGACAAATGACTGCAGTTCCAGCGTTCGGCTTCAGACCTGACGTCAGCGAGTTTCGAACCACTTTTAGGGTCGGATGTCTACAACTTAAAAACCCTCTCTGCCCTCTCAGGAATAAATAGAGACCTGATTTACTTCAGGACAAGTGGAAGAGGTTGATGGAGAATGAGGGGATCCGTCTTTCACAATTGCCGTACCCCAGGTACCGTGAACCTGTAACAGTTCGCCGCTTTCATGTCGATTTGGATATGAAACTTTAACCTTTTAATCTTTAACCTCTGCTTTTTAAAACCTTGTCAGCAAGCAGAAGGGAGGCTGTGAAAACTCTCTGTGCCAACATCTGCAAGCGTTACTCAAAAGCGTACGATTTTATTCCCCCAGAAGGAGAATGTCAGGAAGAGCGCTCTGGAGATATTAAAAGAAATTATCCGGGTACATTTAGTCACGGGTAGAAAATTCACCCTTACACCTGTGGTGTGGTCAGAGACAATTGTTTTGGAAGTGAGTGCTGTTCAGAGCACACAAGTGTGTGACTGTCTTTTTTTCTGGTCAGACTGCAAGAAGACAGCCTGTAGAGCTGATGCGCACCGTCAGTTAGCCTGGCTTGGTTGCCGGCTATTAAGTTATTTCAGGTCAGGGAAAGTCCCATTCCCCCTGAGTGTAATTTGTAAATATAGCACCAAGTGCTAGTGTAGACTAGGTGTCTACGGGTCTAAAACTTCCAGAGCGCTCATTCCTGGGAAATGCCTGGCTTTTGTGAGCAAGACTGGGGAAGGATTTCGGAACGTATCCCCTGTGATTGCAGGATGGGGTGTATTGTGAGCTGTTGTGAAGTGCTGCAATGTGCCAGTCGAGTATTTGTAAATATTTAGAAATAGAGTTTGTTACTTACCGCCAATGACATTGACAAACAAAGCACATGACAAGACACGATGCATTTCAACCACTTGGGTCTTCTTCAGGCGAAAAAATAAATCACATTTAACATTTGGGACAGTACAAACAAAGAACGAAAAATGACTCATCTGTTGTTGTCCATGTGGTGGGAGAATAGCCGGTAGGCGGAAATGACATGGGGGATTATGGGAGAGGAAAAGGAGGGGGGGTTGCGTAGGGGGAGGGGTGTGTGTGTGATACGATAGGGTTGTGTGTCTAGTTTATTGGGGTGGTGTGATATCTCTGACGGTTGTGGTAATGGTGGATTGAAATAATGGTAAGGGGGAAAGGGGGGGGGGGGGTGGTGTGAATCTTTGTGACGGTTGTGGTAATGGTGGATTGATAATAATGGTAAGGGGGAAAGGGTGGGGGGTGTGTGTGTGATATCTTTGTGACGGTTGTGGTAATGGTGGATTGATAATAATGGTAAGGGGCAAAGGGTGGGGGGGGTGGTGTGATATCTTTGTGACGGTTGTGGTAATGGTGGATTGATAATAATGGTAAGGGGGAAAGGGTGGGGGGTGGTGTGATATCTTTGTGACGGTTGTGGTAATGGTGGATTGATAATAATGGTAAGCGGGAAAGGGTGGGGGGGTGGTGTGATATCTTTGTGACGGTTGTGGTAATGGTGGATTGATAATAATGGTAAGGGGGAAAGGGAGGGGGGGTGGTGTGATATCTTTGTGACGGTTGTGGTAATGGTGGATTGATAATAATGGTAAGGGGGAAAGGGAGGGGGGGGGGGTGGAGGGAAACTGGGGAAAAAATTAATAATGATAATAATAATAATAAAAAATAAAATAAATTGGTGAATAAAATAAATGATTTCGCGGGGTGATGAAAGAGGTGGTGGTAGTTATGCGTGGGTAGTTGTGAAAGGTGTGTGGTAATGTTAATAAGGGAGGGAAGATAAATGGGTGATAAGGTATGATCGGGGGGGGGGGGGGGGGGGTTGAGGTGGAAAAAAAGGGGATAGGGGAGGAGGGTAATGTGTTTGTGTGTGTGTGTGTGGGGGGGGGGGGGGGGGGGGGGGGGGGGAGGGAAGGGGGGCAAGAGAAGGAGAGCTCATATCTCTTCATCCACTATGGGGTGGGGGGGGGTGGGAGGGTGGGGGTGGTAGGTTCATATAAATGTGTTGTTTAAAAAAGTGAACAATGCTGTGGGATGATGTTCATTGTAACAGGTGAAGTGATGTGTTGGCATCAATATGCTGATGTTTGTTGAGAGAAGATAGCAGTGATCAATGAAAAACAGGGTATCATGTGTTGCACACACACACACACACACACACACACACACACACACACACACACACACACAAAAGGTGGGGGGATGGGGACCACATATAAACATTGTTCTGGGTGAGTTAAGATCATGTGATCATAATGAGACTAACTGTGGAAAGTTTTCACACACATATTTACTCACACATACACTCGTTCACACACACACACACACACACACACACACACACACACACACACACACACGCACACACATTTAAAAAAAATTATTATCATCAATCAGTCACTGATAGGTGATGATCATATGAGATCAACGGTAGTGTAGGAAGAGATTCTTCTCCGTTCCCTTAGGCAGAATGGTGGAGGTACTGGCAAGGGCTTCTGTATGGTGAAGGCTCTCCAGTGGTCAATAAAGTTTTGCACTCATCGGTGTGTTGGCAGGCCAGGATTATTCTTTTGGTGTTGTTGGGACTGTTCCACCGTCATTGTTATTTGTATATAGTAAAGGAAGGAGGGATTACTGAATTCATGTGTATGTATCTGTTGAGTGCCTTGTGAGAAGAGTGAGTGGATTGCGTGAACGTGACAGAGAACAACATGAACAGTGGTTTTTAAGATATTTTGGACAGATTTTTCTTAATACTTGACAGCAACGAAAACATCTTGTTCAGCCTCCTTGGTATTTATACAGTGGACACCAAAAAGCCCAGCCGCCTCAGGGCAAAGAGCGGTTTATGATCAGACTACGGCCAGACTCCAAGTCGCAAAATGCTCTTCAAGTTATAAAGTTCTGTTACTCTTCACTTCCGATAGTCTTCAATCACTCTTCTTAAGTCAAACTGGATAATCAACTGGTGATTGTGCATGCACTATGACAACCATACAGCCTCGTCATGTGCGAATAGTCGGCAAGGAGTCGGAACACTCGTAAACTGCTAACTGTTGAGGTCGATGCGATTGGTCCACGTGTGTTGGACGAGTGTCGTGGAGTCGTCTTGAAGACCGCATGAAGTCAAAGGGAACTCTTACAACGCCCAGAGAAAAGGTCAATACAACACACTGACAGGTCGGCGAAACGTCGAGGTTTTACTGCAGTCTTATTTGGGTTGAAAACTAGACTTGTAAGTAACTGCCGCGCAGTTTGGATTCTTGTGGAATGGAAAACCAGACTACGATTGTCACAAGAGCCAGATGTCGATATTGTCGTAAAGTTAGGGCGTCGCACGTGACTTGGCACGACAAAGCATGTTCATGAACGGTTTCCGACTGTGACCCCTGTGGTAAGAAACTGACCCTTGCCATGCGCATTTTTAAATGCCTGTCACGTCAAGCAAAATATATAATTCACAGTTCCTTAGAACGAGAAGAAAGCTAATCGCCTGGCATGTTAAGCAAAATGCATATTTTACAATTCCTTACGACGAGAAGAAAGCTAAATACAAAAGGACGCTTATTTCACATCCAGTACAAAGCACACAAATGCACTATCGACGAATGTCTTCTTCTGACATGACAATAGTAGACATCAAATCTGCACAATCCAATATTGCTCAGAGCACCCTCAAGTGACTGAAATGTTCTGTACACTGCATACCAGTCACTCTTTAGCATGTGTTCATTCCAACTCTGTCGTGTTTTAATCAGTTTGACGGATTATTTTTGTAGTCAGATTTCGGCCCCTTCCTTGATCAAAGCAAGCCAAACCTGTTTTGAAACACACACACACATAACGAACCCCCACCCCCTTCCGTTCTTTCCCTACACCCTCCTCTACACCCACCCCCAAATCATGACGAACCGACGTCCGGAATGTCGTGCCGTGTAATTCCAAAAACATGAAACATGTTTAACCCTTTTTGTGGTAATATTTTTTGCGTCCAGAGGTATTCATCACATTTAACCCAATATAAATAACTGCAGATAGGAACTCTATATAAATAAAAATTTAGAAAGAGGGTGTTAGTTACCGCCAATGACATTGACAAACAAAGCACATGACAAAAGCACTTTTGTTTGTCAATGTCCTTGGCGGTAACTAACACCCTCTCTTTCTAAATTTTGCTTCATTCTCCGCCGTCAGTCACTCCATTTTGAAAATCTATATAAATAGAACAACTCACTGTGTCTCCCACAAAAAAGACTTTCTGGCGTTTAAATGCAAGAGTTTCTTTAAGATGAGCAAATGTATTTTGTCTGTGTGTACAACTGTTAATTGTTCCGTTTTGCGCTTGTTTCCACATCTTGCAATTCAAAATTGTATTTAAAATAAGCATCAAAACGTTGAAGGGGTTGTCGTGAACTCGGCAAGTACAGAGCATGCATTTCTTACTTCCTTTTGGTTTCTTTTAACCCCCCCCCCCCCCCCGTTACCCCCCCCCCCCCCCCCCCCCCCCCCTCCTCGGCCCCCAGCTAGACAAGCGATAGGGTGTGTTCAACTTTGCTTGCAAACAGCCAACGAAATGAATGAAGTGCAGAATAGACACACGAGAGAGAGAGACAAGAGAGAGAGAGAGAGAGAGGAGAGAGGAGAGAGAGAAGAGAGAGTAGAGAGAGAGAGAGAGAGAGAGAACATAAAAACGTACACATTCAAACATAAACCAGAAGAATATTTCCATGATACACCTAGCTGTCTGAAAGAAGTAAATAACATTGCATCGCTTGCGGACACAGAAAATGAAGGTTTGAAATATCAGCCTACAGACGCACTAAAACGGAGAAAATAAAATGTGAGACCTAAGCACACACCTCTTGACTTGCCAGTTGGCAGACCCGCACACTGACCAAACAGACTGTCCAGCGGTGTTGGACCAGTGCTAACGGTGCCAGAGAGATCAGCAAATAGAGCAGATAGGTCACACAGCCAGCAGCAAGCACGCGCAAGCACGCACGCACACACACACACACACACACACACACACACACACACACACACACACACACACACACACACACGCCATGACCAGACAGATTTGCAAACAGATCCAAGAAACGGGCCGTTTAAGCGTGGATCCGCAATGAAACGGACAGAATGATGTATGCAGGTTGACACAGAGGGACACGACGATAAATAGAAATCATTGCATGGCTTCATAGAGTTGATCTGTATGTCTTTCTGACTGTCTGTCTGTTTGGCTGTCTGGCTGCATGTCTCTGTCTGTCTGTCTGTCTGTCTCTCTCTCTCTCTCTCTCTCTTGTGTGTCTAGTCTCTCTCTGTGCCCCCCCCCTCTCTCTCTCTCTCTTTCGCTGAGTGTCTAGTCTCTCTCTGTGCCCCCCCCCTCTCTCTCTCTCTCTGAGTGTCTAGTCTCTCTCTGTGCCCCCCCCCCCTCTCTCTCTCTCTCTCTTCTCTCCTCTGCCTCTGTCTCTGTCTCTCCTCCCTCCCTTCCCCACCCATCTCTCTCTCTTTCTTACCGTCTTCTATTCTAGTATATTAATGTCTTTTTTATCCTCTCGTGTCCTCTGAAACATTTGTTGGTCAGAGGAGTCCCGTAGCACGTGCACATCCTTGCTATCTTTAACCACCTGCTTGCCAGATTCCTCCTCCTCCTCCCTCTCCTCATGCTCCCCCTTCCTCCTTCTGGTCAGTCTGACTGAGCGATAGTTGAGCTCAGGCCAGTGGAATATCAAAGTGTATGATAAAATAAACGTCAGCGTTGTGTATCAAGAATGATTTGTCCGAGTGCCAACAAATCTATAAAGAGTACACTATCTCTGATAAATCTCTCTCTCTCTCTCTCTCTCTCTCTCTCTCTCTCTCTCTTTTACACATACTGACGGGCAGTAGTTTTAAAATCAGACAAGAAAGACAGATGTGACAGTAGTGCTGGTTAGGATGGAAATCTTAATTTAGAAGCTCCCAATCAACTATGAATTTCCTTTTTTTTTAAACTAAGCTTGTTGTGACTCCATAGCTGGTTGTTGATGAAATCTTGCAGAAATAGTAACCGCAAGGCCGCACATTTTATCGTCATTTGAACCTGTGAGCGCTATTCTGGTCTGGAAGAAAATCTTGATGTGAGAGGAACTTTGAAGTTTGTTGTTGGTTGTTAACTTGCTTTCTTTCTGATCACTGTGCCGAAGCCTTTTTGAACTAGTGACTATGCTCAGCAGGTTGATCTCATAATGGACTGTATTACCTTGTTTTGGCTTTCTTGTCATGACGAACCTGCAGTCCGGCATCAGTTCTATATAGTGATATAGTTTGATTGTCTTCCCTTAACGCCGCCTTCCGTCATTTTCCCTATGTGAATGGGCACAAGGCCTAACGCCTTAAAGCATTCGCACACACACACACACACACACACACACACTTTTTCCTTTTCGTTCTTTCTACCTTCTTTCAACACAACCTCCATTCCTTTTTTCATTCATTCGCTCGAGCCTTGTTTTCACTCACCCTTCCTTCCTGTAATTCCTTTATCATATTCTCCCTTTTCTAACTCGCGTCTTTCAACATTATCTTTCTTCTTTCAGTCCTTTCTTTCCTTCTCTGCTCCTTAATAGCGCCCGTCCTTTCTTCCACCTCATTACATTCCTTCCTTGATTCGTTTCTTCGTTTTCTCTTTTTTTTTTTCCGTTCTTCCTTCTCTCATTCCACCACTCTTTTCTTTCTCTCTCTCCCTTCCTTCTTTCCTTTTCTTTCTTCATTCATTCACCTTTTATTCCTATCTGTCTGTCTTCCCTCCTTCCTTCCTGTCTTTTTTCCCTCTTTGTTCCTTTGTCCCACCCTTCCTTCCTTCATTTCATCTTGCCTTCTGTTTCTTCTTCGTGTATTCTTTTCTGCCATTTTTCCTTCATTCCACATTTCTCTCCTATGTCGTGTCACTCTTCTTTCTTTCAACTTGTGTTCTTTCATCCCATCTTTCCTTCAGCTCCGTGGTGCATTCCATGTCATGTTCCACCCACAATGAAACATATCCTTTTAGAGTGTTGGAGCTTGCACGATGTGAGACGGACATAAACACTTTACGGCGGACTCCCAGAAAACCCTGTTCAGAGATGTCCCACCTGACGTGATCTTTGAGTTTCTGAAAGAGATGAACATTTTTCATCTGATCTACGTTTTCACGGAAGAAAGATTTTTAACGAAGTTTCTGCTGCGTTTTTAGAAGGTGTATTTCAAGGATGTGTGAATGAGGATTTTTTTTTTTTTGGGTGACTTGCGAGCTGATGGCGCTTTGTGGTCGGCTGGGCTGTAAGCAACATTACTTTACCTTACCTTCCTTCAGCTAGTATTGATCTGCCTTCTTCTCCTTCGCGCATTCCGTTCTTTCTTCACTCTAACCATTTTTTCCTATCTCAGTTTCCCTTTCTTTCTTTTCTCCTTTCCTTCCTATGTTCCTTCGTTCCTTCTGTTCTTCTTCCCTCCATCCCATCCATGCAGCCATCCCCCATTGTTCTTTCTCCCTTCATTCCTTCCGTCTTTCTAGTTATCTTCTCTTTGACCCTCTCTTCCTTCCAACCCCTCATCTTTTCTTCTTCCTGCTGACGTCATGAGAGTGAACGGTTTTTTGTGGTTTTTTTTCTAGCTTCTCCCTTTCGCCTTTGTGAATGCGTAATAGAAGCTTGGGAGAGGGTGGGGGAGGGGTGGGGGTGGGCGGGTATGGAACGAGGCAGTGAGATTGAGGGGGAGTGGGGTGGAAGGGGAGACGACTGAAAGGCTTGAAAGTAACTCGCTTCCCCATCCATTACAATTCTCTGAATTTCAAACCGATCAAACCCTAGTCCTGATGTGACTTCCGTCACTACAGAAATGAGCACACCAAGGGAGAGCAATCAAGCAGGCAGGGTGTTTCAGTGGTTTGACACGGTGGCATAAATCAACAGAGAGTGCTGCAACAGTCGGCCAACTTTCTTCCAGACATCGGCCAAGTTCTGGGGTGAAGGTGGGGGGACAGGGGGGGGGGGGGGGGAGCAGCTCGTAAGGAATGCACTCCTCTGATTTAGAACTGTCTCTTTCTGGAACATTCAGTCTACATCCAATAGGTCTATGTCCTTACGCCATTACAGGGAAATTCTAGATCATCAGATGTGGTCTAAATCAACGACACATTACTGTCATATTCACGGAACTCTTATCATCTCATCCCATTCCCAAGACCCAAGTGGTCATAAGAGGGACATGATGGACGACCCCCGCCGATCTTCGTCTCCATCGCGGCCTGTTCTTGCTTCTCGCAGGAGTTCAGGCAGCCGGAGGTTGATCCATTCTATCACGTTCTCCGACCACCTCTTTCTCTGCCTGCCTCTGCGCCTTTCTCCTTCAAGCGTGCCTTGCAGGATTGTCTCTGCCAGCGAGTTGTGTCGTGTCACGTGGCCAAACCACATCAACTTTCTCCTCTTGACCATAGCCAAGAGGGTTCCTGTGGTCCTGCCGGTGTGGTCACCTGCTTTCGGACAGAGTCGTTGGTGCTGTGCTCTGTCCAGAAGATGCGGAGCAGTTTTCTGTATGCCTTCATTTCAAAGGCCTGGACCCTTCTCTCCAACTCTGCCGTCAAGGTCCAGCCTTCACACCCATACAGCTATACACTGAAGGTATACAAAGCCCTCATCCTCTTAGTCTGCCTGTCCGGGGAACTCTTATCACTCGTGTGTAACTCAACTACAACATGGATTGCAATAGAAATGAAAGTCGGGTTACTCGATGACATGACAGAGGGAGAGAGTTGATAAGCAATGCAGAAACCGAGGTTGTGAACACTACTTCTCGCCGTTCCCAGCGTTTCAAAAAACAAACAAACCCAAAATGATGTTGTATGTTCATGTCGAGATAATACCTGCTCCTATTGCCCTCTAATAGGTCACTGCTTTAGCCTCATCAAACCTCATCAAATACCTTTATTATTTCAAAATAGAAGTGAACTTTGGTGACGTCCATGACTTCACACAATAAACGCAGAAATTGGAGAATGAAATTCGACACCTTTTTGAATGCAATGACAGCTGATCTTCGCAAGCATATTTTTAAAATCCGTATAGGTAAGACAAATATCTCGGCAACAATATCTCTACGTATACAAACGATTGCATATTCTGATCCATTCGCACATACACAAACATCAAATTAACTTTTAGCACACCAGCTCGTTTCACCAAGTGCACCTGTTCGCATACACAAGACGAGAGCGAGAGGCACATATCTATGCGCGGACACACACACACACACGCACGCACGCACGCACGCACGCACGCACGCACGCACGCACGCACGCGCACGCACGCACGCACGCACGCACGGACGCACGCACGCACGCACGCACGCACGCACGCACGCACACACACACACACACACACACACACACACACACACACATTAAGAATTGCAACACGAACTCGTAACTTCAAAAATAGAATTCAAAAGCAGAAACTGACATGTAAATAAATCTGTTCCTGGTTTTAAGTGTCCTCCTTCTCCTCTTTCTCTTCCTCATGTTCCTCCTCCTTCTCCTCCTCCTTCTCCTCCTCCTTCTCCCCCTTTTCTCTTTCTTCACCCTATTGATCCACCCCACCCATGCAAATGAGGTGTGTAGTCTCAGGTCATCAAAATTTTAAAAGGGAACATAAATGAAATCCACTGGTGAACATGGACAAACAAATTACAAGACAAAACACGACGCGTTTCGACCTCTTAGATCTTCCTCGGCAAGACAACACTCGGGACAGGACATCGAAAACGAAGAACGAGCAATGACAGTTTTCTCAAATTCGGCGCAAGATGGACGTTGAATGAAAACGAGGCCGTTGTTTTAGTCTCGTTGTTTATCCATGTTAGCCTGCGGATTTCCTTTTAATTCGTTTTAAAATGTGTTTTCAATTTCCGCCTGCGGTCACCTCACTTTGAAACTGACCCAGATCATCATTTGTATCAATAAACATTAGGCTGTAAATATATGAACCAATCAGTAAGTCCTCTCCGTGTCTCAGGCTTCTTTTAGAAATTAAAGCCTCATCAAAATCGCTTCTGGAAAGGAAGGATGGTGCGTGTGTGTGTGTGTGTAGGGGGGGGGGGGGGGGGGGGGGGCGCATGGTTTTAAGGGAGAGGGAGAGGGCAGGGAGTGGTGAGAAGGAGACAAAGGAGGAGGAGGAGAGAGAAGCCAAGGGGAAGTAGAGGTCCAAAAGTAAAACCGTGGCGTTTCACGGTGCTCGTTAAGATCGGTGATGGACGAGTTCTTGAAGAGCCCTGTGCGACGGAATCATCTGTGGGAGCATTCATCTGTGGACACTGTCCGTTCCCCTTCAGGATTTGTTCCGCTCGCCTCTCTCTTTCTCTTTCTCTCTCTCTCCTCTCTCTCTCTCTCTCTCTTTCAACCCTTATTCATAGTCCCACTCCTTAATCAAGATGAAGAGACTGCCTATTCCGTCACTTCCATTTTCTACCAAGTCTGCAACACTTAGGCGAGCCATTTCCCATTTCACACTCTTGGCATTTCAGCTTTCGTAGTCCCAGCGCCCCTAGCTTCTTCAAGTTGTTTGATACGTATCTCTTAGTTCGGAGACACTTAAAAAAAGTAGATCATTTTGCTCCCATTTCTCCACCGAGTACCCTTCACTACGTACATTCGTCTTTTCGTTCTTCGCCACCTCCTCCTCTTCCTCCCCTTCTTCCTTCTCTTCCAACTTCTCCTCCTTCCCCTCTTTCTCATACTCTTCTTCCTTCTCTTTCCTCTTCCTCCTCTTCATGTTCTTCTGTTCTCCTCCCCCTCCTCCTCCTTCTTCTTCTTCCTCTTCTTCTTCTTTCTCTCATCCTCCTCCTCCTTTCTCTCTTTGCGTCCTCTCCTTGTACTACTACTACTACTACTACTCTTGTTGCTGCTGTACTACTACTACTAACTACTACTACTACTACTACTACTACTACTACTCTTGTTGCTGCTGTTATTGCTTATGCTGCTGCTGAAAACGTTGCATGTAGTAACGGCAATGTTGCTTATAGCCCCAGCCGACCGCAAAGGGCCATAATCAGGGCTGATTTAGCAACGGAAGACACCTGCATCAAGCTCATTCAAAAGGCAAAACGTTTCTATGATGGCGAACAACTCCAAATCTTACGAACATCTCGTTGGGTTTTTTTGTCTTGTTTTCTACATACACTAGATCATAATGTCATCGAAGGCCAAAAGGGGGGTGTTTGGAATTCTGAAATTCTTCAGGTGTTTTGTAGAAAACTGCCCAAACTATATTTCAAATTGTTCGATTTTCAAATTTAACCTATGTTAATCTACGGCCCAGAAGTTTTGGGATTGATGGTAGACTGTGCTGTTATATTGAGCGGGCACATCTCTTTGCTACTATACAGCGTCTTGATAATTATTTGCATAAAAACAAAGCGCATCAGATGATTATGGAACAGGGTGATATCGTTTGTACATCTAAATCTAAGAAGACTATTAGATACAATCTTACAGAATTGGATGTTTTTAGTATTAGAAATTGACCTATAAAGATTACTTGGATGCAAGGAAGATGATATTCCACCTAGGCGTATAGAATGTTGTGTGACCTTCACCGTAGGAATGAGAACAGTAATGGCTGTCACCATTCGTTTTACATTGTTCAGACACTTGCCCATGCATGTGGGAGAATCAGGCTGTGGACAATGTGAACGATTTCCTGTATGACTTCAAACTGACATTGTTTGACTGAATTCCTGTATGACTTCAGACATTGTTTGACCGTCATCTGCAGGATTTGGACAGCACTAAACTGTCACATGATCGATATGCGGTGTGTTCCACATTCAGACTATTTACATGACTCACCACAATGCGTAAACATCAGTTTTCTAAAATCCTGTTTCACGTGAAGTTGTGACGAGATTCAGGCTTGGCGTGTCCCGATGAAGCCAAATATCACAAATGCTTGATGTGTACTTTGCACAAATGGACAAGAATCTGAATTTCATTTTATTGTAATATGTCCCGAGTATCAAAATATAGGACAGCAGTGTATCAACAGAAGCATTGTGCCCGTGCGATTGATTTTAAATGATCTCTGCTGTTTGCAGATGTCCAAAGCATGCGTGTCGTTTCTTTTTCTTTCAAAGGTTTCCCTCACAGGAACAAGTCTACTGTTTGCTAATTCATTCTCTCTCTCTCTCTCTCTCCTCTCTCTCATCTCTCTCCTCTCTACTCTCTCCCTCTCTCCTCTCCTCTCTCTCTCTCCTCTCTCTCTCTCTCTGTCACGTATGTCACGTATGAATGTCACGTATAAATTACGCCTCAACAGGTGGGACGGCAGTAGTGACGTCCACAAAAAAAGCTGAATTCTCTCCATAGACGTGCAGCAAAAGCTACTCCATCCAGCTGTATCTCTAACAACAGACGAAAAACTAAAAGCGCTGAACATACTTCCTCTGAATAGGCAATTGGAATTCAACAAGGCATCATTTATGTTTACAATCTTGACAGATACTATGCTATGTTATATCAATGCCCTTTTTACAAGATCGAACAGCTTTTTTTTGGCTCGACGAAATTCCTTCTTCCCTACCCACGCATTGATCTATACAAAACAAGTCTAGCTTACTCTGGACCATATGTCTGGAACTCACTTCCACCGAATCTACAAAACATGAATACTTTAAAACCTTTCAGGAAAATTTGCATAAACATTTTATGTCTCAGTAGTTAAATTATTCGATTACAATGATTAGCGTCCATTCGCCAAGTCTTCTGTGAACCATACTTTGGATAAATCGTCTCAACATAAAACCTACTCCGTAAAATCGCTCATCCCCACTTCCACTCTGTCTACCATCCCTTTTTCTCCTCCCCCTAACCGACCATTCTCTCTTCCCCACCCTCCTCTGACCTCTCTCTCTCTGTAGTTTTTGTTTGTTTGTTTGCTTGTAAGTTTCCTTTTGTTTTACCATCCCCCATCACATTAGTGCTTTTATGAGCAGTTTGCTTATCATTTGTAGAATTAGATTATCATGTTGCTATGTTCAATTGTCTGTATGAATGATATGTGCTGAAATAATGTATGCATGACAAGGACAGATTGTAAGACTAGGCTTTGGCCTAAAATCTTCACCTTGGGTATTAAAGAATCAATCTCCTCTCTCTCCTCAAACACACACATACATCTCTCTTATTCCCTCACTCTCTCTCTATAAATGATCGATGTATCTATCTATGTACTATCTAGATAGAGCTATCTATATATCTGTCACGTGATCCATCTAACTACCTGTCCGTCTCTGTCTCTATCTATCAAACTATCTCACACACACACACACACACACACACACACACACACACACCACACACACACACACTCACACACGCACACTCACACACACACAACACACACACACACAGCCGTTCCCCACAATACCTTCACTTTGTTGTCGCATAGCCTTCCATTCTGATCACCATCACAAAAACTTCATAGGACAAAACAGCCCTCTCCATCACTCCATCCTTTCCCAGCCTCCCCCGTCCCCTCCCGACACAGTCACCCCCCTTCCCCCTTCCCCCCTCGGCCGCCAAAATGCCACCCCCCGCCTCCTCCATCCCCCCATTCCCCTGCTCTCCCATCCACCCCCCCCCCCCCTTCCTTTTCTTCTCATCTACATCCTACATCAGCATCAGCTTCAGAGAGAGAGAGAGAGAGAGAGAGAGAGAGAGTACAAAACGAAAGAAGATGTCACTAATGATGAGACCTGAGGTCAGCAGTAACATCTCTCTCTCTCTCTCTCTCTCTCTCTCTTTCTCTGTGCGCGCGCGCGCGCGTGTGTGTGTGTGTGTGTGTGTGTGTGTGTGTGTGTGTGTGTGTGTGTGTGTGTGCTGTCTTTGTAATCTATTTTGGAGGCTCTCTCTCTGTCTGTCTGTCTGTCTGTCTGTCTGTCTCTCTCTCTCTCTCTCTCTCTCTCTCTCTCCACACACACACACACACACACACACACACACACACACACACACACACACACACACACACACACACACACACAAACGAGGCATACAAAATCTATGTTTTCTTGTACAAAGCGTTTCAGCTGCGTCAAGTTGCTATCTCGAAAAATATTAAACTTACTTAAACCTTATATCACATTTGGTGAAAAGAAATGATTATTCAATGGCCTACACATGAATTTGATACCTGAATCTGAATCTCCTCTCTCTCTCTCTCTCTCTCTCTCTCTCTCTCTCCTCTCTCTCTCTCTCTCTCTCTCTCTCTCTCTCTCTGTATGTGTGTACCCGTGGTTCTGTGTTTTTCATGTTCATGAGCGTGTGCACACTAGTCTAAACATATGTGCGCATGTGCTCTTCTCTGTCTGTCTGTCTGTTTGTCTGTCTCTCTCCTCCCTCTTTATATGTATATTACATATCTCTGTGTGTGTGTGTGTGTGTGTGTGTGTGTGTGTGTGTGTGTGTGTGTGTGTGTGTGTGTGTGTGTACATAAACATATAAATGTATCTCTCTCTCTCTCGCTCTCCTCACAGCGAACCTCTGTTGGCCACACAGTTATTCACTGTCCCGGAGACGGAAAAAAACGCGCATAGGAAAAAATCGCGCGTCCAGAATCCAGGAAATAAGCACGCACTATCAGGTGGCAATAAGCGCGCGCTACCGGAGAACTTAGGTCATGTAGGGCCGTCCAACAAGAGCGCGACTCACTGAACACGGATATCACTGACAGTTCACTGACAGTCTTTTTATTCACTCACTCACTTTACTGATGTTCACTCTTAGCTCTGGTCTACCATGGACGGTGTAAGAATTACGCAAACAAAGGCAAAGAAGCCTTACTTGTTGATAGATTCACATACAGATTGGACAGGGAATCTGGTATTGCCAAGACTTCGAGATGCAGCATCCGTGGTTGTCCTGCAAGATGCAAAACAAGAAAAGACAACACCAACGCTGTCTTCTCCAACGACCATACTCACGAAGCAAAGACAGAACGAGAAGTTGCAGTTGGAGAATTCCGCAAACTCTGTCGCAAACGGGGTGCTGTTGACCTGTTTGAGCGTCCTGCAAAAGTGATGAGGCGAGAACTTTCGAATGGAGAGGCAGCTCCGGACATCCATATCAAGGAAATGGAAAATGTTCGCAAAGCCATATACAACGAGCGTCGAATATTCATCCCAAAGCTGCCAAAGAACCGCCAAGAAACCCATTAGTGTGTAGAACAATTCGGTCTGACTTCAAGCGAAGGTGAAAATATGCTACTAAAGAATAACGTGGAATCTGGTTTGATAATCTTTTCAACATTGTCAAATCTCAGACTTCTTTGCAGACAAGATGTGCAAATACTTGGTGATGGGACTTTTAAAACGTGCCCTCGGTTCTTCCTCCAGATCTATGTTCTACATGCCTACAAAGATGGAGTGTATGTTCCTTGCGTTTTCTGCCTCCTCCCCTCAAAAACAGAACACATGTATCGTGATATGTTCATGTCACTTCGTGATTTGTGCTCTGACAATGAACTTGATCTTCAGGTGGCATCTATTAATCTAGACTTTGAAAGGGCATGTCACGCAGCTGTCAAAGCAGTGTGGCCGGGGGTTTCCATCAAGGGATGCCACTTCCATCTCTCCCAGTCATGGTACCGCAAGATCAGCAGTCCAGGCTTGTCGGACGAATACAATGCAGTGGATTCGGAAATTGGGAGATGGCTGAAACGCTTCTTTGGACTCAGCTTTGTAGCTCCACGGGACGTCACCGACAGCATGGCTTTTGACATCATGAATGATTCACCAGATGATCCGAGATGTGTGGACTTTTCGGACTACATTCTCCGTACTTACGTTGAAGCTGGAGCGCCCTTTCCTCCTCCAGTGTGGGCTGATTCAGAGATCAACGGAGTCAGAACAACGAACGGTTGTGTCATTCCACAGACATTTTGGTGACCAGTTTTATCATGCACACCCAAACATATCTGAGCTCATGCAAAAGATCAAAGAAGTGCAGACTGTGACATATGTTAAAATGAACTCTATCAACAGTGCTCACGGACTCCTGCACACCAGGCCCCAAAGACGCCGAAAGTTGGAGGAAATGATGAGACTGCAGCAAAGGCATAACAGGGGTGAGATTTCCAGACAGGACTATGTTCAGGCCATGGCCTGGAAAAATCTGCCAGCCATAATATGACTTAGAGAGAGAGAGAGAGAAAGATGGAGAGGGAGAGAGAGGGGGGAGAGAAAGAGAGAAATGAGAGGATGAGTCTTCTGATATGTAACCATGTGCAGTGACATTACAAATACTTTAGTACTATTTTATGCAGTGAAACACGCGCTCATTGCACGGAAGAGTTTACTAATTGAGGCCAAAAACATGCGCTCTTTTTGCCCAGAGAAACGCGCGCTTGTTGCACACGCGCGTTTACTTCTAAAAAGGCAAAACGCGCGCTTATTACCCTCACCCCACTGTCCTCATATCACCTGCCTTTGGTTTAACACACAGCGACACTCGTGTAATTGGGGCTCAGATTTTCAGAGGGTAGGAATGAGTCAGTGGATGAGAAAGGAGAGGCTCGGAGGAACAATGTGTCGGAAAAGAACTTAGAAGACAGAAGAGGCGGGGGAAGGTGGAGAGAGAGAGAGAGAGAGAGAGAGAGAGAGAGAGAGAGAGAGAGAGAGAGAAGAGAGAGAGAGAGAGGCCCTGTGGAGCTTTGCTCTTGCCCCTACCCATCTTCATGCTATTCTTCTTCCACCTCAACGACCACCCCTTACTCCTTTATCATTCACACACTACCCTGCCCTTACCCGACCCAAATCCTGCCAGCCCCCGCCCGCCCTCTCCTGCCCCAAGCAGACATGACACCGCATACAGTTGGTAAAGACCCTGCGAATCGGAACAATCTTCATCAACCGCTGTGACATGGAGTAGAATCACCCACCCGGAATGAACCCTCCTGGTTTCTCTCATACCTGTGCGGAGCAAAAGACTGTGGCATGTTACCCCACTGCGGTGACGTGTGAACACAGCAAGGTTCAGCTGTTCAGTCAGATTTAGGAAAACGAATCTGCCAGCTGTCAGCTGATCCTTCAATGAGTCATTGACAAGGCGATCCGTGGAGCGCTCAATGACCAACTATGCGTCGAGTTCTTCTGCCACAATAGAACAAATACCGGAGACCACAATTACAATGCAAGCGACAATTGTGAATTGCAAAGCGATTCAACACGACACAAAGCAAACAATGCACATGCAGTACAACAGAGAGGAATAGCTCAGTTGGTAGAGCGCCGGATTCGTCATCTTGGTGATCCTGGGGTTGCGGGTTCGAATCTCCGCCGGGCTGAAAAACACATGTAGCACGGGAAAAAACAACAGCAAGCCATAGCTATATATATATATAATATATATATATATATATATATATATATATATATATATATATATATATATATATATATATACGTGGCACTGGCAATACAAGCTCATCACATCCTGACGACCGCACAGCGTGAAACAAATTTGTAGATGTTTTTAGCAGCTTGAGTTGAACTTACTTTTAATATAACAAATGTCGCTCCCACTGTGGTTGAGCACTGTTTTTAAGATTGCGCTGATCCTCAGTACCATTCTCTCTCTCTCTCTCTCTCTCTCTCTCTCTCTCTCTCTCTCTCTCTCTCTCTATATATATATATATATATATATATATATAATATATATATATATATATATATATATAGGCGTAATGCAGCGTAATGCACCACAGTACAAAACGACACAGTATATTTACATACAAGAGAACGCTGTGCAATTCAGTATCGTAGCGCACGACAAAACCACTGCACAATACAACAGTTGAATTCACTACCTTACGCTGGAATTCAGTATAACACGTTACAAAGCAGTACAGTGAAGCATAATACAATGCAATACAACAACGGCAAACAGCACAGTTCAGCGACATACATTATATTACAACACAGTACAGTACGACACCTACAAAACAACACGTACAACAGAAAACAACGCATTGCAAATACAATACAGCGCAACACAATCATTTCTTTTTTTTAACCTTGCTTCTTTCTACGTTTGATATTCCTTCCTTGGTTCATTCTTTCCTTCCTTTCTTTCTTTCTTTCTTTCCTCGTTTAAACCCTTCTTTCTTTTCTCACTGCCTTCCTCCATTCCTTCCTTCTTTTATTTCATTCCTTCCTTCCTTCCTCCGTTTCACCTTTCTTTCTTTTCTTTGCCTGTGCTTTCTTGCTTCCTTCCTACCTTCATTCCTTCCTTTAGTTTATTCCTTCCTTCCTATCTTTGTCCTTCATCCCACTCTTCCTTTATTTCCGCCTTCTTACTTTATCTCATTTGTTTATTCTTTTCATCCTCCCTGTATTCATTCCCACCTCTCTCATTTCTTCCTTCCTTTCTTTCCACCTTCTTTTCTGTACTCCTGTCTTCCTTCTTTTATTCTCTTGTTCCTTCCTCCATTTCCGTCTGCCTTCCATTCATCCACCCACTATTCTTTCTTTCTTCCTCCTGGCCGTCTTTCTAGGTATCTTCACTGGACTCTCTGTTCGTTCCAAACGTTTCTTTTTTTCCCTCTTCCTTCTGAAGTCCCGTGTCCTTTAAAAAAACAACACTTTTTATCTCTTTCTTTCCCCATTACGCATGTCTAATAGAAGAAAGTGGAATGGAGGGGGGGGGGATGGAAGAGTAGGGGGGGGGGGGGTGGTCACAGACTGAAAGACTTAAATTCTCTTTTTCTCCCATCCATTAGAACACTCAAAATTCCAAACAGAACGAGCCCTCGTCCTGATTGACTTCAGTCACAAGAGAGGAGAGCGCAGCCAAGGGAGACAACGCAAGCAGGCAGGGTGTTTCAATGGTCTGACTGGGCGTAAATCAACCAAGGGAGTGCAGCGACAGTCGGTCAACTCTTTTTTTCTCCCCCAAGACATCAGCCGAGGGTGTGGGGTGGGGAGAGGGGCTCTTTAGAAATGCCCCCCCCCCCCCCCCCCCCTGCTCCCCCCTGTCATCCCCTCTCCAGAATTGCCACTTCCCTGAAATCCATCAAATACGTCTGCAAGCCTTTGAAGGAAATTCCAGGCCGTTGTATATGGATCTGAAACAGTGCCTCGTCAGTGTTGTACTCCCTGACGTTCTTCATGCATTCATTAACTCTTCTTTCCTCCCATCCTTTCTTCATTCCTTTCTCCCTTTTCTCTCCATTTATCAAACTTTTTTCTTCATAGTTTTTATTCCTTCATATTTCGTTCCTTTGTCATCTGTTTTACCTTCGTGCTTTCATCCCTCGCTTTCCTCCATCCATCCATCCTACCTTCGCTCCTTCCTTCCTTTTCTTCCTTGCTTTCTTCCTTCCTGCCTTCCGTCATGTTCATTCCTCTTCCCTTTGACCCTCCCATCCTTCTAACGCGTTCTCTGCCTCTTCCTTTTCACTTCGTCTTCACTGCTCTTCAGGTCAGATGTAAACATTGTTCTCCCTTCTTTCGCCTTTGGCCTGTGTAACAGAGGTCTGTATACAGGCAGGATCATGTAACACATTGTTCTCCCTTCTTTCGCCTTTGTGCCTGTGTAACAGAGGTCTGTATACAGGACAGAGGAGTGAAGGGGAAGCAGAATGTTCACATAAAAATCCCCGCTTTCCCCCACCTGTTACAACACTGGGAATTTCAAATTAACCGACCCCTAGTCCTGACGTGACTTCCCATCAAAAGAAAAGGAGAGCACGCCAAGGGAGAGCAGGCACGCAGACAGGGGGTGTGGATGGTCGGACTTGGCATAAATCAACAAAGCGAGCGCAGCGACAGTCGGTCAGCTTTCTTCCAGACCTCAGCCAAGTCTGGGCAAGGTCGTAAGAAAGGACCCCTCCCCGGTAGAACCGCCGCTTTCTGTGGAACTGTGCATCTCCGTCAAAGACGTCCTGAAATCCTCTTGCATTCACCGCAGTCACAAATGGCTGTCTGAGGATTGTCTGCACGTATTCAAACCGGCCGGTATCGACCTCCGCCTCAGTATGTGTACGATGGGATTTTTCATCATGTTCCGACTCAGCCTCGCACACATTCTATGAATGTGAGTTTCTGGAGAACGTCCGACATTACCAATGAAACTTAAGTGCTAATTTAGGAGCTGGGCAGGCTCCATTTCTGTTTTACTTGAGTGATAGTCTGTAGAAAGTTGACCTGAACCAGTGACCCGTCATTGGCGTATTCCTGGAACTCACATGAGCCCCATGCAACAAAAACAAAGGATGGACTGTATAACAGTTAAATGTCAGCTTCCTGGTTCGCTAAGCAAAGGGAGAAAACAAATGGGCGGTGCAGAAACAAGAGTTGCGAACATTGCTTTCTGCCTGTCATGGTGTTTGAAAAGCATGTTGTATGTTCATACTGAGATAGCCAGCCCGCCCCGCCCCCCCCCCCCCCCCCCCCTGGCCCCCAAAGAAAAGAAAAAAAACGAAAAAATCCTGGCACACACTACTTCCAACCACTGCGCAGTTTACCCCATCCAAACTCCGAATGACTTATCTTAAACAGAAATTCAGAAGAGTGACGTCGGTCATTTGACACAATGAAGCCATTCATAAATAAGACAGTAACATCAAAAACATCCTCGCAGAAAAGAAAACAACTATCCCCCACATAGCATGCTTTAAGTAGGCTCATTCCAAGAGAAAAAAAGAAACCTTGGCAAACATCACTCTAAGCAAATAAACGACTACATGTTATAACGTATGTGCACTCTCACAAACACACAATGAAGATAATACATACCTAATTACCTCATGCCTAGACACGCATACACAGGCATGCATGCACACATTAACATTCCCAACACCATCCATAGCTTTGAGAAACAACAGAGCTAAAAAGCAGCTTGCTGATTACAAATAATTTGTCTTAATTAGTGTAGCCACACACCCTTAGACGAGCACGTACACTCACTTGTTTGACATACAAACTGACATGTAAAGTAAAATGTTATGGGTTATAAGAGTCCTCCTCCTCTATTTTTTTTTTCTTTCTGTTTTTCTTACTTTCTCTTTCTGTCTGTCTGTCTTTCTTTCTTTCCTTCTTCTTCCTTTATTCTTTCTTTTTTTTTCTTTCTATCTTTTTTCTTTCTTTCTTCAGCAATACTTTGCGCTCTCTAAGAGTTGTTTCAAACCATTACCTTGTTGAACAGACATTAAATCGTAAGAACCATTAATCATTCTGTCAATACTCAGTGTGTGCCAAGAGTCTTTCGCTTTCAAGCCTCATTTAGATTATCTACCCAGGGTCAATCTAAACGGGCAGCTCCAGTGTCAATTACACCGTTTCAAGCGGAGCCGCTTAACCTCCAAAAGCACATAATAGAATACTTCTGGTAGACTGGGGGAGGCGGCGGACCAGAAAAGGGAAGTATGGAGTGTTGAGTGTGTGGGGGGGGGGGGGGGGGGGGGGGGGGGGGAGGAAGGGAGCGGGTATGGGGAGCGCGGAGGGCAGATTTAAGGAAGGAGAAAAAGAAACGGAAGGGGGGGGGGGGGGGGGTCCTAAAGGACGCCGTGGCATTTTACTGGTGCTCGTTGGGATCGGTAATGGACGAGGTCCTGAAGAGCCCTGTGCGACGGATCATCTGTGGAGCATTCATCTATGGACACTGTCCTGTTCCCCTTTAGGAGTCGTTCGACCAACAGTCTTTCCACCACTTTACTCCCTCCCCTGCCCCCCTAGTTCCACCCCCCTCATTTAGATGACGGGATGCCCCTTTCACACTGGGGAACATTCATCTCGGACAAAGTCCCAGACACTCCCCCCCCCCTCCCTCCCCTCCCTCTCCCACACACTGTATCTACATCGCTTCTGTACCTTCTAATTTCGGCTGTCCGAACTCTCTGCTTCTTTACAGCTCTTTAACGTGCGTCTGTAACTCTGTAGACACATAGGAAAGTCCTTTTTTTCTCCACTGTATATCCTTCATCTGCTCACTCCCAGTTCCTCTATTCCTTCCTCCTGTTTCTCGTCTTCTTGCGCCTGTCTCTCGTCGCCTTTCTTCTTCTTCTCTATCTTCTTCCATTGTTATGATATATTCTTCTTGTTAATCGTCGTTGTCCTCGTCGTCGTCGTCTTCTTCTTCTCCTCCTCCCCCCCCCCCCCCCCTTCTCCTCTGCTTCTTTTCAGCTTTGACATTTTAAATTGATAACCCACCGGTTACCTCATGCAGTTGAGACTCCAGCCGATCCAACGCTGAAATCATTTCATACCAAAATGTTTATTACGTGATTCACCATGTGCACACTAAACTGTACATATGGAATTTTTTAAAAAGTACTTAAAACATAAGTAGATACACAGGTTGGTGTGTGTGGTCATCTTCTGAACATTCACACACGCAGTCAACACACACACACGATGTGAGCGCGTACGCTCGCTTGCTCTTACCCACATATACACATGTGTGCATGTGCACGCCCACACCGACACACGCGTGCACAAATGCACACACACGCATACACATAAGCGCACACACACGCCCACATACAAAGACACACGCATACACACAGATGTGGACACATAGCCTATATGCAGATATGTATACTCGCACAAACCCACAAATGACACACACATACATATATGCACTTCTGCACACGCACACAAACAACGCGCACACATGCGGTATCGGTGCATGAGCCTAGAGTAAAATTCGTCTACAAAATTTTACATACGCTGCAAAAACGGTTGGATATGTCAAGTTCAAAGGGTTTGGATCCAAAACTTTGTAGTAAATTGATTTCTGGACAAGTTTAGGTTGTTTTTTTTTTTGGGGGGGGGGAACTTATACGCTCCTTTTCAAGTTTCAATACATGTCAGATTGTGCAGCCACACATTTGAAACTTTTGGGACTAGTTGTCGTAACATTGAATAACTTAACATTGAACTACTTAACATTGCAGACCAAACAAAATGCGTTGCAGTTCATATTCTTTACCAATATGTCGGCAATTTGTGTCTTTAAAAAATCCTCTGTAATCTCAAATCTCCTGATGCTGAAGCACCGTCATCGCCATTTTGGTTTCTCTTGTCGATTAGTCATCCACACAGAAAAAAAAAGTTCGTGTTCTCAGGACACTAACATTTCTTCCAGAATCACAAGATAAATGGCCGTCAGCCAGAACAAAGGCTGCATGAACTGTTGTGAAACATTTCTCAACATCGTTTTGCTGTCTCCGACGCCACGTTTGCAGGATATACTGGACCAGAGTTTCCTGTAAACCACGCACCCAACTGTCTGCCACTCGGGACATGCAAGAACTGGCAGCATCATGGGCAGTCCCAACAACATACACCGCCTGGTCACGACTCCGTCACAAGCTCCTGCTATTTATCATGCTCCTCTTTTTCAGACGCA
>CM031625.1:53642753-53645253 GCA_018398815.1 Conus ventricosus
GTATATCTATCGATGTAAAATAGAAAAAAAAAACATGATTATTTTCTTTCGTAAGACAACTTAGTATCAGATACAAGATTGAGAACACAACGTTAAAATTAACTATAACTTAGTAGAGTTTCATTCTATTTAGTATCCATATAGATCAATTGTCCATCACATAAACGGACGATAGTTTACTATTCTGGTTCTCCCAACCTTACAAATTACGGTTGTGATGTTTTTTTTGTCTTCAAATGAGCTCCGTGATACCATGACGATTATGCTCATAGCGAGGGTATTTAAATATGACAGAAAGGCTAAGGAGAAGGAAGTTGTAATGATTATTTTCCCCCACCCTCGTAGTTGATGAAATACATGTTATGGCTATTGTTTGTATGATGATAACTTACGATTGTAGTTTTGCTCTTGTAAGTAGTATTGATAATTATTTTTCAAATGGTATTATTGAAAAGTTCAGAAAAAAAAAGTTCTATTAACGTTACCACTTCTAAGTTACCTTACATCTGCTTGTATCAGATACAAGATTGAAGAACAACTTAATTAATCAAACATACTAAAAGCTTCTGTACTTACGTAACTAAAAGTTCTATTAGTTCCAATACTAAACGCTCATGACGTTACTATAAAGTTCTTGTTACGTGTACATAACTAACAGCTTCCTATGTATGTACAGTTAATCTAACAGCTTCCAATGTACGTGTCAGTTAACTAACGCTTCCTAGTACGTGTACAGTAACTAAAGCTTTCTAGAGTGTATTAACTAAGCTTCCTATGTACGTGTACAGAAACTAACAGTTCTATGTACGTGTCATTAACCTAACGCTTCCATGTACGTGTACAGTAACTAAAGTTCTATGTTACGTTGTACATAAACTAAAATTCCTATGATGTACAGTAACTAAAAGCTGTCCTATGTTACTGGTACAGTAACTAAAATTCCTATTAATGTACTATAAAAAAGGCTTCTATGTAGTGTACGATAACTAAAAGCTTCCTATTACGTGTACAGACTAAAAGCTTCCTATTACAGTACATAACAAAAGCTTCATGTACATGACATAACTAAAGTTCCATGTTCGTGTACAATACGAACAGATTCTATGTACGTGTACGATATAAAAGCTTCCATTACTGTACATTAATAACAGACTTCTATGTACGTGTACAGTAACTAACCTTCATGTGGTTACAGTACTAACAGCTTCCTAGTACGTGTACGATAACTAAAAGCTTCCTACGTACGTGTACGATAACTAAAAGCTTCCTATGTACGTGTACGTAACTAAAAGCTTCCTATGTACGTGTACATAACTAACAGCTCCCTATGTACGTGTACAGTAACAGCTTCCTATGTACGTGTACAATAACTAACAGCTTCCTATGTACATGTACGATAACTAAAAGCTTCCATGTACGTGTACAATAACAAACAGCTTCCTATGTACGTGTACAGTAACTAAAAGCTTCCTATGTACATGTACAGTAACTAACAGCTTCCTAGTACGTGTACAGTAACTAAACAGCTTCCTAGTACTGTACAGTAACTAACAGCTTCCTATGTACGTGTACAGTAACTAACAGCTTCCTATGTACGTGTACAGTAACTAACAGCTTCCTATGTACATGTACAGTAACTACCAGCTTCCTACTGTACTGTACATAACTAACAGCTTCCTATGTACTGTACAGTAACTACAGCTTCCTATGTACTGTACAATAACTAACAGCTTCCTATGTACGTGTACAGTAACTAACAGCTTCCTATGTACTGTACAGTAACTAACAGCTTCCTATGTATGTGTACGATAACTAAAAGCTTCCTATGTACGTGTACAGTAACTAAAAGCTTCCTATGTACGTGTACAGTAACTAAAGCTTCCTATGTACGTGTACAATAACTAAAGCTTCCTATGTACGTGTACAGTAACTAAAAGCTTCCTATGTACGTGTACAATAACTAAAAGCTTCCTATTACGTGTACAGTAACTAAAAGCTTCCTATGTACGTGTACAATAACTAAAGCTTCCTATGTACGTGTACATAACTAAACCTTCATATGTACGTGTACAGTAACTAAAGCTTCCTATGTACGTGTACATAACTGAAAGCTTCCTATGTACGTGTACATAACTAAAAGCTTCCTATGTACGTGTACAATAACTAAAAGCTTCCTATGTACGTGTACAGTAACTAAAAGCTTCCTATGTACGTGTACAGTAACTAAAAGCTTCCTATGTACGTGTACAGTAACTAAAAGCTTCCTATGTACGTAATTAATGCAGTCTGATCATGTATTGTTAATGCTCATGTTTTATAATCACGTAATATAGCTTGTGAAAACAATATCAGAATATATAATAATATATATAAGTATATATATATAGCATATATAATTAATATAAATGAAAAGAGAGAGAGAGAGAGAGAGAGAGAGAGAGAGAGAGAGAGGAGAGAGAGGAGAGAGCGAGACGACCGACCGACAGACAGACAAACACAG
>CM031625.1:53650253-53704744 GCA_018398815.1 Conus ventricosus
GAGTTCCATCCGGGTCTATGTTGTTCCCCAATTCTGTGTTCCCTTCGAGTCTATCTTGTTCCCCGAGTTCCATCCGGGTCTATGTTGTTCCCCAATTCTGTGTTCCCTTCGAGTCTATCTTGTTCCCCGAGTTCCATCCGGTTCTATGTTGTTTCCCAGGGCAATGCTCCCTTCGGCTGTATGTGATTTCCAGATCTATGTTCCCCGGGGTCCAAGTTGTTCCCCAAGTCTACATCGGGATGTACCCGAGTGGCGTGCTGCATTTGGTCGGACAGCTGATGATTCTTAAGCTGTCTAGACACTGCTGTTGCCAGCCAGGTAAACTCCTAGACAGCCAGTATTTTCTGTCGCTCCACCTTCCGTTTTGATCTTGCTGGCTGTCACGGTCAAAATTCAACTCAACCAAATTCGTGTCAATCGCCACCAGCCCAGTTGGACTTAAGCTCTAACGCAAATATTCGGGCGTCAGGCGGACGCCCCATGGTTCGGATTCAGCCAATTTGGGCACGAGGGGGAGGCTAATCCTCATCCTTCACGGAGACAGTCCGACCCTTCCAGACGGACTAAATAGCTGACCGACGCATTCACCTGTCGCCTCAGCCAATTAATGGCTATTTTTTAGCTCTCGTGGAGACAGCACTGTCTGCTGTACGGACTAAGCTGTCTGGCAGAATGTCTCGAGTGGTCTTCCAGCCCACGTCTTGGCGCCCCTACCCAGACTCATCTAGCCAATTTACGACGTCGCCGGAACGAAGAGAGGGGAAGGTAGTGTGTGGTGGGGGTGAAATCTAGCTAATCAATTAGATGACCAACTGACCACCACAGAGGTAAGGCGTGTCAGCATGACTGGGCATGATTTGAACATCCAATGGAATTAGAGGGAGCTAACTTCGGGGTGTCGGGGGTAAAAATACTGACCAATGGTACTCGCCCTTGTTGGAGAGTCGGAACACCATAAGAAGGATGGGAGAGTGAGAGAACGAGAGAACGAGGGGAAGAACGAACAAGGAGAGACAGAGAGGGGAGAGGTTCTAGGTCTGCTTGAGAGAAAAGCAGAGAGATGAGGGGAGGAGAGAAGAGAACCAAGTTGAGAGATTAGCATGAGATAGTCTGCAGAGGAAGGACTGAGGAGAGATGTGGAGAGAGAAAGAGAGTTGCTAATTTATGAAGAAGAAAAGAAAGAAAAGAAAAAAAAAGAAAAGAAAAGCAACCATGTCCATTTGATAGAGCAGACTAGAAGAGAGAGAGAGAGAGAGAGAGTGCAATGCGTTAATGCAGGAAGAAAGAAAGGAGAACAGATCGATGTTGATAGTCACTGTTCTACCCTAACGGGGGTTCGACCTCATACCTGGCAGCGTCACTTCGCCAAGCAGAACCACAGACCAACGCCAACAGTCTCACCTGACCAGGCGGCATCAGACCAACACCAGTGCCGGCAGTTGTGTCGTGTTGTGAAAGTGACAGTGAAAAGAAAAAGAAAGAAAAGAAAAGACAGTGATTCGTGAATAGTTAAGATCACCTGGCCAGGTAAAGTAGAAATTATTTATACCCGGGTTAGTTAATGATGTTTTAGATAAATGATTTTGTGAAGTTCAAGGAAAGAGAGAATGTTTTATTTTTGTTTGATTCTATATGCATTGATGTTCTTTCTATGATCATGTATAGGTAAAGTTATAGACTTTACTAGTGGTTTGATGTGACGAATGCATGATATATGAATGAGATTGTAAGCAAGCTGTGAGTGTGTTTGGGCTGTGCGCTAGTCCTTCCTCCACTGACATTACACGAGGTTGACATTTATTGGCGAGCTTGCCAGGATATTCTGGCCCATTTATTATAATTGTTCAACTTCTCAGAGAGGAAGCTGGGTGGGATTCAAGTATTGTAATCCTAAGACAAGGGGTTGTCTTACTGTATGTTCCCAAGTAGTTAAATACTAGGCTTGGCATTGCTTCCAAGATAGTTAATACTAGGCTTGGCATTTCAGCCCAGAGTACTCATTTCGCACAGATTTCCTATAATTCGCTCTCATAGTTGGGTCAGGCGCTGGGCGTCTTATAAAAACTAACTACGTTGTCCCAAGCTCATATCATCATTCATAGGATTGTGCTATAACGTCACTCGTGTCGGTAACCACCAGTTTGGCTGTCGTTGTCATAAAATCTTGTTCAAAAAAAAAAAAAAAAAAAAAAAAAAAAAAGAGAAGATTATAATGGCGGAAGAAAAGAACACCCCTTTGAACAACTCGTGAGCGTCGCTCGTGATTTAGGTTATTCGGGAGAAGAGTTGCGAGCATTCGTTGAAAACCAGCAAAAGATGGAAAGGGTATGAACGCGCGGAAGACGCGTATCGCAGTATAGAGGCGCAGGAAACAGAAAGAATAAGGGAAACGCAAGAAACAGAAAGAATGAAGCAGGAGACAGAAAGAATAAGGGAAGCGCAGGAAACAGAAAGAATGAAGCAGGAAACAGAAAGAATAAGGGCAACGCAGGGAAACAGAAAATTTAAAGATTCAGTTAGAATTAGAGAAAGTGAGAATACAAAGGGAGACCACCGAGGATGGTAGTTCAGTTTCCAGTGACTCTGTGCGTAGCTATGCCCCCGACCCAAGTTGCCAAAATTCTCGGAAGGGACCGATTCGATTGATGCATACATCAGTCGTTTCGAAACGTTTGCGACCAGTCAGGGTTGGCCTCCAGAAGAGTGGGCAGTCATTTTGTCGGCGTTACTGACGGGTAAGGCGTTGCAGATTTTCACTGCGTTACCAGCAGAACAACAGTCTGATTTTGGTGCTGTGAAGGAGTCTTTAATGAAGGGATTTGACCTCACAGAGGAAGGATTCAGAAAGAAATTTCGTTCAGCTAGATTGCAAGCAGGGGAAACGTACACTCAGTTTGGTGCATCGTTTAGATCACTATTTCGAAAAATGGTTAGAGTTGAGTGGTACGAAAAAGGAGTTCACTGAATTGAAAGAGCTAGTTATGAAGAACAGATTTTGTCAGGTTGCGGCCCTGAGTTAACCATACATTTGAAAGAAAGACAGCCAGAGACAGCAGGGGAGTTGTTGAAGTTCGCAGAGGTGTATAGAGAGGCACGTTTGGGCACGAAGGTGCAGGAGAAACAGGTGCTAGGCACAGGTGAGAAGAGTGCAAGGAGACCAGGGGAGTTTTCTGCAAAGTCTGCAAACCCAGTGGTTGGGGCAGAAGGAAGGGCAAAGGGAATTAGGTGTTTCATTTGTCACAAGAAGGGACATGTGGCGAGGGATTGTCGCATGAGGTTCCAGAAGGCATGCAGCCTTGCAAGAGGTGGATAAGGGTCGTCAAGGGAAACGACCAGCAGTGGAACCAAAGGGATTCAGTCTGAAGAGGGTGGAGTGCAGCCGTGGCTAGCACTGGACAGCAGTCAGTGTCAGGGATGGAGGGCACTAGGCTGAGTGGTTCGTTACCAGTGGAAGAAGGGTGGATTGGCCAGCAGAGGGTGAAAGTGTTACGAGGACACTGGTTGTTCATGCGGGGTAGTACGAACAACGCTGGTCGATAAAGGGGATTTGACAGGGCAAATCAGACTGTACTCTAATCGATGGCACTGTGAGGGAGTTTCCAGTTGCTAAGATAGAAGTACGTACCCCTTACTTCTCAGGCGAGTTGTCTGCGTTGGTAATGGACAAACCCCTTCATGATTTGATCATTGGGAATATCCCAGGTGCAAGGGATCCAGGGGATCCTGAGTTGTTGACTGCTACAGGGGCAGCAGTTCAAACACGGAGCAAGAAGGAGGAAAAGGTTGTTAAACCGTTAGTTGTTCCAGGAAGGAAGTCAGCATAGATGTGTCGCCATGATGAGTTTAGGGCGGCGCAGGAACAAGACCCTTCGCTCGTGAAGTCTTGGGAGTTGGCAAGAGGTGGAGAAGAAACAGGAGGTTAGAGGAGGTGAGACAGAATTTCTTGTGAAAGGCGGGCTGTTGTACGAGTGTTCACCAAGGGGAAGACAGGTAGGTGACCACTCAGTTAGAGTGTACCAGCATGTTATCGTGACACTGTCATGTCAGTGGGTCACGAGTCGCTCATGGCGAGTCATCTCGGCACCGGTTAAAACGGCTGACCGAGTCTTTGATGATTTTCATTGGCCAGGAGCAATGGCAGACATCAAGCGTTTCTGTATGTCATGTGATGTGTGTCAAAGGTCAGCCACAAGAGGGGTGAAGAGGAAGGCGCCTCTTAAACATCCCCCTTTAATTGACACACCGTTCAGGAGAGTGGCTGTGATCTGATTGGCCCAATCTCGCCCTTTTCCAAAGGTGGGCACAGGTATGATACATGTAAGGTTGCAAAGGGAAGTTTGCAGAAGGCTAGGGTCGTTCAGAAGAAGCAATATGAGGAAGGTGAGGAAGCAATCCCTCAAGGCGGGAGATCAAGTTCTGGTACTGCTTCCCACGGGTCACAACAAGCTGCTGATGCATTGGGAAGGACCATTCACCATCACTGAAAGGTCGGTCGGGATTACCGAATTGATGTGAATGGGAAAACTAAAACTTTTCCATGCGAATTTTCTCCGCAAATATATTCAGCGTGAGACTCAGCACATAGGCGCAGCAGCAGTCATTGATGAGGTGAAAGAGACCCAGCAGAAGAAGGGGAGATTTTGTTGCCTAAGTTTCCAGAAGAGTCATACAGGGATGTGTCACTGTATGAAGGGCTAGACAGTAGGAGTTCCTAGGTTTTGTTGTCGGAGGCGACACAAAGCAGCCAGAAAGGGGAAAGGTGGAGAAAATGATGAATTCAGAGAGACCAAAGACCAAAACAGAAGTCAGGAGTCTGCTAGGTTTTATTGGGTTCTATAGGGAGTTGTGTCCCAAATTTTGCTGCAATCACGAGTCCTCTCAGTGACTTGGTCAAGGCAGGGAAACCGGCAGTGGTCGAATGGTCAGACGCTGCAGAGCAAGCACTGCAGACGGTGTTGGAAAGACTAGGTTCCCGTCCCATCTTGAAGCTACCAGATATGTCCAAACCATTTTTGTTGCGGACAGATGCATCAGGTGGTGGGATAGGTGCAGTATTGTTACAGGAGCATGAAGGGGTCGAGTTTCCTGTGAGATACGCTAGCAGGAAGTTGACAAAGTGTGAAGAAGGGTACGCAACGGTGGAGAAGGAGTGTTTTAGCTGTTGTGTGGGCCGTGCAGAAATTCCACAAATACTTGTATGGGAAAGAGTTCGTGATCGAGACGGATCATCAACCACTCAAATTCCTGCAGGAGGGCGCAGTTGAAAAACAGCAGAGTTCTGCGTTGGGCAATGGCACTGCAGCCCTACAGGTATCGAGTGCAGTACATTCCAGGTCGACAGAATGTCGGAGCTGACTATTTAAGTCGTGTAGTCTAGCAAGCTGCAACTCAGAGGAAGTCAGTCATATCCGCGGTGCATTGTTGATAATATGTGTTGATTCCAGTTTATGTTGATTGGATATGGGTTCATTCCCAGTTGGCTATGGTTCATATTTTTTTTGGTGTGTGAGACTATTTATATTTTCTTTGTGAGACTTGTTCATGTGGATGTAGTTATGCTTGGAGCATACAGTCGCTTGTGTAGTGATGCATTATTTGCAATAAAGTGAGGATGGAGATTCCTCAGTGAAGTGTCATGGATCGCGATCATATTATATTGTGCTTTTCATAAGAATTGTGAAAGGAGAGATGGCAAATCCGCAGGTAGGGGAATTGCATAGTGCGCACAGAGGTCGTTATAAAATGAGTTGAAATAACGCAATAGCGCACGTCAATGATAACTCATTGGAGTGGTATCCACTAATGATATATTTTGTAATTTATAAACCGTTGGTTGTAAAGTATTTTTCAAACTTTGCACGTGTAGCTGTGGTTCAGCAAATTCGGTTGTTGTCTTTTTTTGTACCGTTGTTTTGAGACAATGCGGTGCATAGTCTTTTGCAAGGGGGAAATTGTCACGGTCAAAATTCAACTCAACCAAATTCGTGGTCAATCGCCACCAGCCCAGTTGGACTTAAGCTCTAACGCAAATATTCGGGGCGTCAGGCGGACGGCCCATGGTTCGGATTCAGCCAATTTGGGCACGAGGGGGAGGCTAATCCTCATCCTTCACGGAGACAGTCCGACCCTTCCAGACGGACTATAAATAGCTGACGACGCATTCACCTGTCGCCTCAGCCAATTATGGCTATTTTTAGCTCTCGTGGAGACAGCACTGTCTGCTGTACGGACTAAGCTGTCTGGCAGAATGTCTCGAGTGGTCTTCCAGCCCACGTCTTGGCGCCTACCCAGACTCATCTAGCCAATTTACGACGTCGCCGGAACGAAGAGAGGGGAAGGTAGTGTGTGGTGGGGGTGAAATCTAGCTAATCAATTAGATGACCAATGACCACCACAGAGAGTAAGGGTGTCAGCATGACTGGCATGATTTGAACATCCATGGAATTAGAGGGAGCTAACTTCGGGGTGTCGGGGTAAAAATACTGACCAATGGTACTCGCCCTTGTTGGAGAGATCGGAACACCATAAGAAGGATGGGAGAGAGTGGAGAGAACGAGAGAACGAGGGAAGAACGAACAAGGAGAGACAGAGAGAGGGAGAGGTTCTAGGTCTGCTTGAGAGAAAAGCAGAGAGATGAGGGGAGGAGAGAAGGAGAACCAAGTTGAGAGATTAGCATGAGATAGTCTGCAGAGGAAGGACTGAGGAGAGATGTGGAGAGAGAAAGAGAGTTGCTAATTTATGAGAAGAAAAGAAAGAAAAGAAAAAAAGAAAAAGAAAAGCAACCATGTCCATTTGATAAGAGCAGACTAGAAGAGAGAGAGAGAGAGAGGAGAGTGCAATGCGTTAATGCAGGAAGAAAGAAAGGAGAACAGATCGATGTTGATAGTCACTGTTCTACCCTAACCGGGGGTTCGACCTCATACCTGGCAGCGTCACTTCGCCAAGCAGAACCACAGACCAACGCCAACAGTCTCACCTGACCAGGCGGGCATCAGACCAACACCAGTGCCGGCAGTTGTGTCGTGTTGTGAAAGTGACAGTGAAAAGAAAAAGAAAAGAAAAGAAAAGACAGTGATTCGTGAATAGTTAAGATCACCTGGCCAGGTAAAGTAGAAATCTATTTATACCCGGGTTAGTTAATGATGTTTTTAGATAAATGATTTTGTGAAGTTCAAGGAAAGAGAGAATGTTTTATTTTGTTTGATTCTATATGCATTGATGTTCTTTCTATGATCATGTATAGTAAAGTTATAGACTTACTAGTGGTTTGATGTGACGAATGCATGATATATGAATGAGATTGTAAGCAAGCTGTGAGTGTGTTTGGGCTGTGCGCTAGTCCTTCCTCCACTGACATTACACCGAGGTTGACACTGGCACTTCAGCAAGAGACAAATGATGTTTACTTTCCTAAATGGTTGTTTTCTCCTTCACAAATTCTTACTTGATCGGGCATTAGCATTCCCTTCGTGCTCCTGTCTGTTTAGTGGGAAAGCTCGGGGAAAGGGATCTGAATTAACCTCCGAGGTGAATTAACCTTGGGGGGGGGGGGGGGGGGGGGGGGGGAGGGAGGGGGGGGGAGGGGGGAGGAGGGGGGGGGGGCAAGTCACCAAGTCACACGAACCAAAAGGGATTTTTGAAGAAGAATGGTTTAAACGCCCTCAAATCTTAGGGTCTAGGGCAAGAGAAAAAAAGACTTTTGAGGGCTGATGTTTGACATCATTCCTGTCTTTCTGCTTTTAGATGCATGTTATAACTCAAAACCATTATTTGGATTTATACAGCGTGTTGGCGTGTATTTCTAACTGCGGCGTGTGTCCTAGCCGTAGACCACACACGCCAATCTCCGGACATTTACGAGCTTCGCTCCAGTCATAAGCAGACGATAGTTACATTGTGTCGCACTCAGGCTTCCCGCGTAATTGTCATTCCTTCTCCGATTAGCTCCCCTAGCGGAGCTAACTCTGCAACAGAGCTAACTCTGCAGTCCCTGCATTCCTCACAGCGGTAGGTAACTAAGCAACAGAGAAACAAACACTGGAGATAATCTCTCTGCCATGATTAAGTTGATTCTTTGGCGTTTGTGACTGTGCACTCCAGTCATAATGAAGTCATGTCGACGGGTTCAACGGGGCTTTTAAATCACACATTATTTTCATGGAGACGAAATTGTGCTGAGGGATATAAATTCGGTTGCAGCAACGAATGTTCTGCACTTTTCTCGTTTCAAGTGATGCTTTTGTTTTTACTTTGAACTTAAGCACAAGAGGTATTATGTTAACAAATTCTTGCTATTTTAGTTTATATACAAAACAGTTGAATCAGCTGTCCCTCTCTCTCTCTCTCTCTCTCTCTCTCTCTCTCTCTCTCTCTCTCTCTCTCTCCTCTCTCTCTAATCGTCCTAAAAGGTAGCTTGACACGGAGGATTTTGTCAGGCCGTCAAGTTGTATTTCCATCCCATTCCTCACCCCCGTGCAGGGCTCTCGGTCTCCTGCTGAGCCCCAGCCTTCCCGTCATCCATCATTCCGGAACCCCTGCCGCGCGTGGCAGTCTGGGATGGCAGCACGTGAGCCGCGAGGCCCGGGGTTGCCTGGGTTCAAATCCGAGGGGGCGGCCGAGATAGGGACCCGGGGCCCCCGGATTTATGGCGGCACTGATAGAGGATGGCGGCAGGTTCTTGCGCGACTGGTTCAGAGAACGAAAATGAACGAATAAATAAATAAACGACTGGTAGTAGAAACACGGTTCTGTTTGTCAGTCTGTCTGTCTGTTAATTAGGCAAGAGGGTGGCTAGGGAGAGGGAGGGCGTACCTAGAAGGGGGGGGGGGGGGGGCGGCTGGACGTCTTTCAGTGTTGTTTGTTATGTAATGTTTATTCTAAATGTTCTGGACTACAGAGAAGTGAAGAGTTCAGATCTTCTTGAAGAAAACGTGTATAATTTGTGCGTTTCTTGTTCTGGTGGTGTCTTTCATTTGCCGTTCGTTCTCTCTGCCTTTCTCATTACTTTTACTTTCGCTGGTTGGCTGGTTCGTACCTTATTTGAAGTATAGTTTCTTTCTTCCTTTCTTTTCTTTCTTTCTGTCTTTTTTCTTTCTTTCTGTCTTTTTCTTTCTCTCTTTCCTTTTCTCTTACAGAAGTGTGCTACTTGTCACATACGTGGAAGCAAATTCTTCTATAGCTTCTGCTTTTCTTTCGTTCGTGTTCTTGTTTTTGCTCTTGTTCTTCTAAACAAATCTTAAATAAATGTTAGCGAACCGCCCAGAGAACGTGGACAAACGAGTCACAAGACAAAACACAACGCGTTTCGACCTCTTAGGTCTTCGTCAGGTGATATATAAACGAATAAAACAACGAAAATTCACTTAGCTTTGATCGCTTCAGATCGCTTAGGGTTCGGCGCAAGGAAGAAGGCGTTCTTTCTCCTCTGCTTCTTCCCCTTCTTCTCATCCTTCTTTCTCCTCCCCTCCTCTCTCTTCTTCTTCTACCAGTCGGGATTTTATCCTACTTCACACTCAGCAGTCTTTATGCAGACCTTTATGAGCTCACACCGTGTGTTAAACGTGTCATCCATGCATCTACTTACGGGAGCTACGCTTTCGAAGGACAGCTACGGGATCTGAAGTGTGCGGAGGGTGTGATGTGTACATCTGCACACGGAACCTTTGGTTTCTAGTCTCGTTTGAAGAACTTTACGGCAATGGCATCAGAAACGATGCTAACTCCGAGGGCAGGGGGAGAAAACTCCCCTCAGCCCAGTGGCTCCGCAGAGAGACTCCTACCAGCACCAACAGTCAGACAGTCTGTCAGGGGAGCCATTCCAGACCCCTGCTTTGTTCTGTCTGAAAGTGACCTTGGCTTTTGGTGACCAGACCACAGCTTAGGCGTATTTTTTAATCCAATTAAACGTGTTTATTCCGACAAAAAAAATTTTGGTTCCTTTATGTTTATGCTACAAAGACAAAAAAGACGCTGGAAAACTGATTCTGTATCTGGAAATGATTTTACACATCTATGGATAGAGTCAGCCTCTGCACCCCCCCCCCCCCTCCCCCTCCCCCCCCTCCTCTATTCCATCCCCACATTTTCTTACCTTTCTCCCCCTTATAACCCCGACCCCTGCGCCTTTTCCTCCCAGGTCCGTTCCGCCACTCCCTAACCGACAGTCTCCATAGAAAAAAAAAGATGTTTACTTTTACTGCACTTTACCCTGAGAATACCTGCAAACAGTGGAATGTCAGGGCCCATTAGTTTCGCTTCAGGAAACGTGGAGCTGATGTTACCAGTGGGACGCTGCAGGGGTCTGTGACAAATGAGTCGTTCTCACACAGGTCTGACTGGATTTGTGTTATGTCACCATGACAATGTTGGTGGTAGTGCATGTGCCGTGTTATGTGTTGTTTTGTCCTTCATGGAAAAGAGGGGATAGGGTGGAGAGGAGGGGGAGCGCTAGTTGGCTCAGTGGATAGAGCATGGTTCTGTTGACTCTGGGTTCTGGGTTCAGTTCCCTCTGGAGATAGTCAGGGTCAACGTTGCCACCTATAGGTCGTTTGGATGCGGTTTTGAACCGAGGACCTGTGAAGGAGGGCGTAAAAATCACAACATTATTGATACTGATAATAGACGAGATATAACGGCCATATGTACTTTCGTGAATGTAATGAAATTCAGGAATGTAATTCTGAGAGGTCTAGCCAGCAAAACCAGAAACAGACAAAGAAAAAAAAAATCCTCGTTGTTTGTATGTGTGTTAATCTCATTCATCACTGCACGCAGCTTATGAATTTGACCCGTTTTCTTATTTGACTTCTTCAGCTGCTTGTTTGGAAGTTGTTTTGCTGTTCTTTTTTGCTATAATCAGATCCAACGCTCATAAGTTCAATGCAGGTCAAAGAAAGAAGGATGATTATTCAAATCCCTTAAATTTCAGGGTCCTAGTTGGTAGGAGGAGAGGGCATACCCTTGACAAGTAGAAAGGGTGGGTCTCTAAAACAAGTAATGTTTGATATCATTCTTAATCTGCTTTTATGCGCAAATTATGACTCCAAACTGTTAGATGGATTTTCTAGCGTTGGATGCATCTTTCTAATTGCGGCGGCGTGTGTCCTAGCCGTAGACCACGCACGCCAATCTCCGGACATTTACAAGTTTCGCTCCAGTCATAAGCAGACGACAGTTACATTGTGTCGCACTCAAGTTTCCGCATAATTGTCATTCCTTCTCCGATTAGCCCCCCTTTCAAAGCGGAGCTAACTCTGCAGTCCCTGCATTCATCACAAATAAGCAACAGAGAAACAAACACTGGAGATAATCATGGCTTCATGCAGGACATGACAATGAAGCCCCTTTCAGACGGACGCACTGTCATGATGAAGTTGATTCTTTGGCGTTTGTGACTGTGCACTCCAGTCATAATGAAGTCATGTCGACGGTTCAACGGGCTTTTAAATCACATTTATTTTCACGGAGACGAAAATTGCCCTCAGGGATATAAATTCGGTTGCAGCAACGAATGTTCTGCACTTTTCTCGTTGAAATGATGCTTTCGTTTTTACTTGAACTTAAGCACTCCAGGCATATGTTAACAAATTTCTGCTCTTTTAGTTTAGAAAAACGGTTAAACTCAGCTGTCATATCTCTCTCTCTCTCTCTCTCTCTCTCTCTTGTATATGTGTGTGTGCTGCGTGCATGACTTGGGGACCCCGGATTTATGGCGGCACTGATAGAGGATAGTGGCAGGTTCTTGTGTGACTGGTTCAGAGAACGAAAATGAATGAATAAATAAATAAAAGACTGGAAGGAGAAACATAGGTTGTGTTGTGTGTGCGTGCGTGCGTGCGTGCGTGCGTGCGGTGCGTGTGGTTGTGTGTGTGTATAAGACCTTGAATCAAGCCATCCAGCAGACGGTCTACATCTGAAACATCCGGACAGAAATATCCATGACAGGGCAGTGGCGTGCTGTTGTGGCAGCCTTATGCCAGGAGGGTGGTGTGGGATGGGTGGGGGTGGTGGTGGTGTGGGGAAACAGGCGATGATGCTGCTAAACCTGAAGAACTTACCGTCAAGGACCTGCTGGATGCCTGTTCTCGTCCTCTTCATATCTTTGTCAGGACCCGCTTGTTGGTGCTGCTTGTTATTGTTTGTTTGGTTGGTTTGATGTTGTTTGTTTGTACAATCATGTTTTAATGCATACGTTGTATCATTTAATACTAGTTTCGTATGATAGTAACAGTACGTATGAAAAAAACAACAACGTTAATTAAGCTGATACTTTTACCGTTATGAAATACAAGACTCAATGTCAATGTCACTGTTGCAAGTAAAGTTTACACCATGTCCACTTCAACGACTCCTTCCACCGACCGAGCATGTTCTGGAGACTGATGCAGCCAAGAGGGAGGGTGAGTGTGAGATGGTATGGATGGAACTAGAGGAATGTGGAAGCGGATGAGGAGCTGGATGAAGACAGCTGGAAGGAAGAGGAGAGGAGAGGGACAGACAGAGTGAAGGAGGTCATTCAAAACAGACAGGCGGGATGAACACTCCTGACAAACAGGTAAGCATGTTTCAGAGCATTTACAACGATTTCAACGACATAGTGAAGCGCCATTACAGTTTGGTTGCCACCTCTCTCTCTCTCTCTGAATGTCTGTCATCATGTTCATCATCAGAGTGTCAGTCGTCATGTGTCAGTCAGTCAGTGTCGTCATCTGTTGTCAGTCAGTCATGTTCAGTGTGTCAGTCATCATCAGTGTGTCAGTGTGTCAGTGTGTCATGTGTCATCAGTCATGTGTCGTCATCAGTTGTCATGTGTCAGTCAGTCAGTCATCGTCTGTCTGTCTGTCTGTCTGTGTCTGTCTGTCGTGTCTGCTGACTGACTGACTGACTGACTGTCTGTCTGTCTGTCTGCTGTCTGTCTGTCTGCTCTGTCTGCTGCGTCAGACTGACTGTCAGTCTGTCTGTACTGGTGTCAGACTGACTGCAGCTGCTGTCTGTGTTCAGACTGACTGTCAGTCTGTCTGTCTGTTGTGTCTGTCTGTCTGTCTGTTTCTGTCTGATCTCTCCTCTCTCTCCATCTCAATCTCCTCTCTCATCTCTCTACATCTCTGCTCACCCTCCTGGAGTAGTGGACAGGAGTCTGAAAAGAGAAGAGGGAGGGAGGGGGGGGGTGCATTACATGAAGATGTGTTTCTGCATAAACGATGACTAATGTGTTTGACGATAGCGACTGATTTAACGTGTTGGACGTAACCTCATTCTGACAAGTTCAAAAGTCACCTTTAACTAATACAGTTCTGCCACAGTTTAAGTCAACAATAATAATGATAAATAGAAAAAGAAAGATAGAAAGGAACAACGAAGAAAGGAAGGAAGAAAAGAAAAATCGAAAGAAAGAAAGAATGGATGAACGAGAAAGGAAGAAAACACTCATATTCGACACACATGCTTCATCGTTAATTTCTCTGATGCTACAACAGAAGGACAAAAATGCATGACAAATGATTCTGCATCTGGATGTGATTTTCCCACACGTGGGAGTTGGAATCAGCCACACAGCAGATCTTCTCTATCCCTCTACCCCACATCCATGCCTCTCCCCCCCCCCCCCCCCATTCCTCCTGTAGTTCCCACACCCCCTCCTCCCCCATCATCTCCATCGCTCTCAAAAATGATCGTCTTCATAAGAAAAAAAAAATCTCTTTACAATGAGTTCCAACGTTTACCTTGAGGATGTGCCACAAAACAGACGCTTTCTCCCTACAAAACAGCAGCATGTCAGGGCCAACTAGTTTCGCTTCAAGGAAACGTGGAGCTGATTTTACCAGCGGGACGCTGCAGGGGTCTGTGACACAGGAGCCGTTCTCTCGCAGCAGGTCTGATGGGATTCCTATTACGTCACTGCAGAACGTTGGCATCCGTGCATGGGATGTGCCGTTTTATGTGCTATTTTGCCCTTCGTGGAGGAGGAGAGGGGGTGGGGTAGACAGGGGGGGGGGGGGGGGTGGGTAGCTGGCTCAGTGGATACAGCACGGTGCTGTTGACTCTGGGGTTCTGGGTTCAATTCCCTTTTGAGGCAGTCAGGGTAGAGGGGGTGGATTTCTTGTCAGGATCAACACTACCATTTACAGGTCGTTTGGGTGAGATTTTGAACTGAGGACCAGCAGGGGAGGGCGTACAGATTACATGATGAAAAAATGATGATGATGATGATGATGATGGTTAGTGATGATAAGAAGAGATCCAATGGCCATATACACTCTCGTGTATTTCACGAATCTCAGAATTGGTAATACTCAGGTCTAGCCAGAAAAAAAGCAAGAAACAGAAAAGAACACATGCTCGCTGTTTGTATGTGTTTAGTCTCCTTCATCACTGCACGCGGTCTCTAAATATGACCTGTGTTTTTGTACTCCCAGTTCTTACAGAACAAGGAGTACTTTACAATGGTAAACGAAGAAATTCTGTTGTGTGTCTGTCTGTCTGTCTCTCTGGTGTGTCTGTCCGTGGTCAAAATGTGTTCCACTCGCTCCAGACAACATTTCTGGGCCGATCTTTATAAAAATTCTACGTATGTTCATTTGGGTCACGGATGATGCCATATGTGTTATTTTACCAGAATAGCCGTTACTAACGGCTACAACGGCCCCAAACCGTTTTTCTTCTTTATGGAATATATCAGAAAGTACTTGTATTCAAGATGAACTGGGAGTATGTTTATATGCTTTGCATCTGGTCTTATTTCACTTCTTCAGCAGGCTGTTTGGAAGATGCTTTGTTGCTGTTTTTTGTTTGTTTGTTTTTGTTATATTCAGGTCTAACGCTCAAACCCACCCAAGGAGGTGAAGCAGATGGCGGAGAATCGAGGGAGTGCAAGGAGGGAGAGGGAAGGAATCTACATGACACGGCGCCGTAACCACCAGAACGTTACGGAACATCAGATGGGTGGAGAACATTGGATTTTTTCCTCCCATGTTTTGTTGTCAGCGAGATCTGACACACACTACATTTGACCGCAAAGTAGTTGTTGGGTATCGTCGAGGAGGAGGAGGAGGAGGAGGAGGAGGAGGAGGAGGAGGAGGAGGAGGAGGAGGAGAGAAGAAGAAGAAGAAGAAGAAGAAGAACAACAACAAACAACAACTGCGACAATAACGAGAAGAAGAAGAGGAGGAGAGTGGAGGTGGAGGAGGAGGAGAGAAGGAAAAGAAGAAGAAGAAGAAGAAGAAGAGAGAACAGCAACAACAACAACAACAAGATGAGAGGAGGAGGAGACGACGACGACGACGACGATGACGATGACGATGACGAACAAGAAGAAGAACAAGAATAGATCATAACAATTGAAAAAGACGGAGGAGGAGGAGGAGAAAGAGGATGAGGGACGGATGCAAGAGGATGAGAAACAGCTAGGAGGAGGAGGGGGGGAGTAGGAGGTTGGAGTGAATAGATGAAGGATATACAGTGGAGAAAAGGACTTTCGTGCATATTGAGAGCTGAACATGAACGTCAAACAAAGAGCTGTAAGAAGCAGAGAGTTGGGACAGCCGAAAGTAGCAGCTACAGAAGGGATATAGAAAGAGTGTGGGGAAAGTGCAGACCGACCAAAGTGTTTGGGACTTTGTCAAAGATGAATGCCCCCCCCCCCCCCCCCAGTGACAAACGGGCATCTCGTCATCTAGACGAGGGGGTGGGACTAGGAGTAAGGGGGTGGGGGGGGGGGGCGAGAGAGAGAGAGAGAGAGAGAGAGAGAGAGAGAGAGAGAGAGAGAGGAGGGAGGGAGAGCAGGGGAGGGAGTAGAGCGGTGGAAAGACTTTGTCTGGTCGAACGACTCCTAAAAGGAACAGGACTGTGTCCACAGATGAATGCTCCCACAGATGATCCGTCGCACAGGGCTCTTCAGGAACTCGTCCATCACCGATCTCAACGAGCACCAGTAAAATGCCACGGCGTCCTTTAGGACCCCCCCCCCCCTCTTCTGTTCTCTTTTTCTCCTTCCTGACCCGCCCTCCCCCCCCCCCCCCACACACATACACATACCCTACTCCCTCTTCTCTCCGGCCCCTTCACCCTCACACACACTACCTTCCCTTTTATGCCCCCACCCCACCCCCAATCTACGAGAAGCATTCTATTTTGTGCTTGTGGACTTAGTTAGTTAGTGTTTATAGGGTCCAGCGGACTACTAGGAGCCAAATCAGGACCTCAGCTATCATATCTAAGTCTCTAAATACAAATACCCACACTAGTATTAACACATCGTTTAAAATTTATGAGGACAAAAACACAATTATCTGTTCAACTCCGGCGACACCTGTATACATTATTAAAACACTATATTTTATAAAATAAGTTTACCTCTTTCAAAAAAGAAAAAATAAGATCTACTGAAATCTCACGAAAAAGAACCGATAAATCACTGATGGAAAAGAACTTCTCTCCGATACACATCAAATCAGCACATTCTGTCAAAAAATGATTAACACTGAACACGCTGTCACACGCAACACACCATGGGGGTCTTCCCTTCTGAATATCCAACTGTGCGTTATATAGCTGTGACCAATATGTAACCGTGACAAAACCGATTCCTCTTTACGGTTACGTACCACCGATGGGAAAGGATTGGTTAAATCTGGGCAAATTTTAAACAATTTATTATGAATTTGATTACACCATTCATTCTGCCACACAGGAAGCTGTTTTTGAACTCTGTTGTTTCTGAAGCCATGAGCTGCTGTTGGAATTCTTAATGCATGCATGCGTGCGTGCGTGCGTGCGTGCGTGCGTGCGTGCGTGTGTGTGTGTGTGTGTCTTGTGGACTGAAGCGGCATCCCTTAAAAATGGTGTGATTGAGGTTGGAGCTGCCCGTTTAGATTGAAGCTGGGAAGATAATTTAATGACGCTTGAAAGAGAAAGACTTGGTACACACTGAGTTTTGACGGAATGATTAATGTTCTTATGGTGCACATTGAGTTTTGACAGAATGATTAATGTTCTTATGGTGCACATTGCGTTTTGACAGAATGATTAATGTTCTTATGGTGCACATTGCGTTTTGACAGAATGATTAATGTTCTTATGGTGCACACTGAGTTTTGACGGAATGATTAATGTTCTTATGGTGCACACTGAGTTTTGACGGAATGATTAATGTTCTTATGGTGCACATTGCGTTTTGACAGAATGATTAATGTTCTTACGGTTTAATGCCTATTCATACAAGTTTATGCTTTGAAACCACACTCTAAGAGAGCATAAGACGTGCTGGTAGGAAGAAAAAATAAGAAGGAAAAAAAAAGAAAAAAGAAAAAAAAGAAGAAAAAAGACAGAAAGACATAGGACTCTTAAAGGGGGACTCTTAAAACCAGGAACAGTTTTCTTTACACGTCAGTTTCTATGTCAAACGAGTGAGTCTGCATGCTCGTATATGGATATTCTAGTCAAGATAAACCATTTGTAATCAGCAAGCTGTTTTTGAACTCTGTTGTTTCTGAAGCCATGAGCTGCTGTTGGAATTCTTAATGCATGCATGTGTGTGTGTGTGTGTGTGTGTGTGTGTGTGTGGTGTGTGTGTGTGTGTGTGTGTGTGTGTGTGTGTGTCATGGCATAGACATGTTCCTCACGCTGCCATCGTTTGTGTGCAAAGTGTTTCAGGTGGGTGAGATCATCAGGTGTGTCATAATTATCGTAATTGTCTGTGAGTGTGTGCTCATATTCGTCAGAACTTGTAGTCGTTTGTCTGCATGGAGTGATGTTTGCTAAGTTTCTTTTTTCTTTTGGATTGAGCTTCCTTAAAGCATGCTATGTGGGGGATAGTTGTCTTTTTTTGTGCGATGATGTTTTTAATGACACTGTCCTATTCATTTGTGGTTTTAATGTGCATAAATCACAGACGTCATTGTTCTGAATTTCTCTTTTTCGAGATATTACATTTATTCTGAGTTCTGATTTTGGACAGGCGTAAAGTGGGGAGAAGATAGGAGTGGGGCGAGGAATTAGGGAGTGGGGAGGGGGGGGGGGAGGAGGCATCTCAGTGTGGACACACACCCATTTCAACGGCATACCAATCAAATATACCAAAATAGTGAAATTCCTTGGAGTAAATTTAACATCAAAGTTGTCATGGAATTTCATATAGAGCATATTCTAATAAAAGTTCGAAAAAGTTTAAATCTATTAAAGATTATTAGCAAGAATGCTTGGGCTCAGAACACAGTTGCTCTTTTGCACCTTTCTACTGCACTGGTGAGATCAAAATTAACGTATGCACAAGAGGTGTTCTTCAGTGCACCCAAATACTTACTGAAAAAACTTCAAAGTATTGATTCCAAAGCATATAAGATAGCCATGGGACTACCAGTCCATGCCTCTTGTACAAAAGCATACAGTGCTGCTGGGATATTACCACTGGAAGAATATAGGAATCTTGCATGCACCAAATTTGTTATAAGAAGTTCTACTATAGATAACAATATAGGCCCTGAAATAAATATTAAATCGGACATTGATTTTCCCAAAAGGGCCAAAAATATATCATCTCAAACGACTCTAAGAACATATACTTCCTCGATTTTAGAATCCTCAGATATTAAACTAACATCTATTGCAAAAAGATATATTGTGTCTCCTATCCCCCATGGAAACTAATACGAGCACATTTTGATATTGACCATACAGATTTAACAAAGGCTGAAAATACTAATTTGTTATTATCCAATATAAAATGCATTTGCATTGATCACTGTTCCAACCATTTTAAGATATACACTGATGGGTCATTAATCAATGAACATGCAGGTGCAGCATTCATTATCCCAGGTCTTAACGAAGAAAAGTCCTATTATCTTGGAAAAAACAAATCTATATTCACTGCTGAGTTAACTGCTATAATTATGGCTTTAAAGTGTGTTATTGATTACTCTCAAATATTTTTAAGTTGTTTTATGCGTAGTTTCCCAAAAGTCGGGTTCTTGCTGCAATGAAGAATTTTAGATTAAAGTTAAACCCTGAGATGATCACTAAAATAAATAATTTAGTACATTTTCTCTCAGCCAGAGACACTGAAATAACATTTCTTTGGGTGCCCTCCCATGTGGGTTATACTATAATGAAAAGGTTGATGTTCTGGCAAAGAGAGGAGCAAAACGATCATCAGATTCGCATTTTTTGGACTTCTCTATGTAAATGCAAGAGTGCATACTTTGGCAGAAAAAGTCAATTTTATAATTTTCATTTGATAAAAAAGAACAACTGGGTGTTTTGGTTTACACGATCAAATGAGAGGTATTCATGAAATGTTAAGTAAGTACGATCAAAACATTTTTCGTAGGACGACAGAAGTTCCTTGATCTGTAGATGGAAATTGGATTGTTTTAAACAAAGTATGTCAAAAATATAATCGTATATGTGGTCATAGCATATCAACTGATCACATTCTTTTGTGTAATTTAATGAACAAATTCATTCCAATACGTCTGTACAGCCTAGTCAAAATGTTTTCCGGTCACTGTCAGCAATTTGGAAACTTTATCTTTTCTTTTTGCACTTAGCTAAAAGTCCAATTGGCAATATTTATAACATATAACAGTCAGTGGTCGTGAGACAGAAGAGGTACATTTTTCGAGGTTTTTTTTGTGTGGGTTTTTTAGTTTTTTTTTTTTTTGTTTTTTGTTTTTCAGTTTTGATTAAGTGGATTTTTACTTTTGTGTTATTGCTGTAGATAAGTTAGTTATTGTACCTCTTTAGTGTTAACCGTTTTACCCGACCCACCCCCCCCTTTTTTCCCCCGTCTAATATCACGTTAATGTGGAAAGACGTAAAAAGAAAAAACAACAACACACCATTTTGAATACTACGAAAGACAGAAAGCAGCGACACCCCTCTTGTTTCTGTATCGCCCATTTGTTCTCTTCCTGTGTTTAGCGGCTCAGGAACCGGGACGTTTATCTCTGTACATTTTATCCAATTTCTTTATTGTACGAGGCTCATGTGAGTTTCAGGAACACGGACAGTGATGTGCCACCGATTTAACTCTTTTAGACTTTTACTCAAGTAACGGAGCTTTTCTGCGTCTAAATTAGCACCAAAGTTTCTTCGGTGACCCCCGGGCGTTCTCGAGAAATTAACATTCATAGACTGTGTGCGAGGCTGAGTCGGAACATGATGGAAAATCCCATCGTACACGTATTGAGGCGGAGGTCGATATCGGCCGCTTTGAATTACGTGCAGACAACCCCCCAGACAGCCCATTTGTGGCTGCGGTGAATGAAAAGAGGATTTCAGGACGTCTTTGCGGAGATGCACAGTTTCCACAGAAAGCGGCGGTTCTAACGGGGAGGGGTCCTTTCTTACGACCTTGCCCAGACTTGGCTGAGGTCTGGAAGAAAGCTGACCGACTGTCGCTGCGCTCGCTTTGTTGATTTATGCCAGTCCGACCATCCAAACTCCCCGTCTGCGTGCTGCTCTCCCTTGGCGTGCTCTCCTTTTCTTTTGATGGGAAGTCACGTCAGGACTAGGGGTCGGTTAATTTGAAGTTCGAGTGTTGTAACAGATGGGGGGAAAGCGGGAATTTTAAGTGAACCATTTGCTTTCCCTTCACTCCTCTGTCCCGTTACAGACCTCTGTTACCCCAAAGGGACAAAGGCAAAAGAAGGGGAAACAATGTGTTACATCTGACTCCTGTCCTACATACAGGCCTCTATTACACAGGCACAAAGGCGAAAGAAGGGAGAACAATGTGTTACATCTGACTCCTGTCCCGTATTCGACCTCTGTTACACAGGCACAAAGGCGAAAGAAGGAGAACAATGTTACATCTGACTGAAGAGCAGTGAAGACGAAGTGAAAAGGAGAGGAAGAGAACACGTTAGAAGGATGGGAGGGTCAAAGGGAAGATGAAATAAACATGATGGAAGGCAGGAAGGGAGAAAAACAAGGAAGAAAAGGAAGGAAGGAACGAAGGTGGGATGAGGATGAATGGATGGATGGAAAAGAGAGAGAGACAAAGTGACGAAGGGGAAAACGTATGAAACGGAACGAAAGAAGAAGGAATGGCAACAAAGAAGAAAGGAAAAAAGCCCGAGAAATGGAGGGAAAAGGAAACAAGGAAGGAAGGAAGGAAGGAAGGAAGGAAAGGTAAATGAGTGAATTTAGGAACTTCAGGGAATATGACAGTAATGAGTCACTGTTTCAGATCCTTTATAACGGCCTGGAATTTCTTCAAAGGCTTGCAGACGTATTTGATGGATTTTTAGGAAGTGGCAATTCTGGAGAGGTATGACAGGTGGGGATCAGGGGGTGGGGGGGGGCATTTCTAAAGAAACCCCATCTTCCCACCCCCACCCCCTTGGCTGATGTCTTGAAGAAAAAAAAAAGTTGACCCACTGTCGCTGCACTCCCTTGGTTGATTTACGCCCAGTCAGACCCTTGAAACACCCTGCCTGCTTGCGTTGTCTCCTTGGCGCGCTCTCCTCTCTTGTGACTGAAGTCAGATCGGGACGGGGTTGTTCTGTTTGGAAACTTTGAGTGTTCTAATGGATGGAAGAAAAAAGAAAAAGAAGACATTTCAAGTCTTTCAGTTTTTTCATCCCCACTCCACTCTTCCCTCCCCCTCCCCTTCCCCCTCCATTCTACCATCTTCATACATCTGTTACACAGCATAAAGGGGAAGAAGAGATCAAAGAAATTGAAACAAAAATGTAGAACGAGGGACCTCAGAGGGAAGAGGGAAAAAAAAAAAAAGAAACGTTTGGAACGAATAGAGGGTCCAGTGGCACATAAGTAGAAAGACAGCAGGGGACGAACGAAGGAGAATGGTGGATGGATGGATGGAAGGACGAATGGGTGAAGGAGGGAAGGAACAGAATAAAAAGGAAGACAAAGGGAAAACAGAACAGGAGGAAGAAAGAAAGGAAGAGAGAGAGAGAGAGAGAGAGAGAGAGAGAGAGAGGAGAGGGAGAGAGGAGAGAAGAGAGAGGAAAAAAAACAAAAACAAAAACCTTTATTCGTAGGCCACTAGCCCCTTTGAAATAGGGTAAAATATACAGAAAGAGATGCACGTGGAATAAAGCAATTGTTACAGTAAAATATTAATATCTGAGAATTACAACATAATGGACTTAAATCTTTCATCAATTTCTCCTTCAATTGGTTACAATACTCCTTTGTCGGAGAGCATGAAATATATACATGGCAAGTTTTCTTATCGTATCTACTGACCCCTATGAAGTGTATCGGTATACGGTTGTTTAATACCTTTCAGATATTTGTTTCTTTTTCATCATACCTAGGACAGTAATGTACAAAATGATTTTCATCTTCAATTACTTTACATGTTGAACAAGCAAAGTTTAGGCTTTCACAAAATATTCTCTAAATGAAGAACCATTTATTGGTAATACCCCCAGTCTTAATTTCACGAGTCCGTCACGGAAGCATCTGATATCAAAAACTGGAAATAAGGTTCGCTTTCTAGGGTTGTTTTTAAAAAGCCGATAATTTCTGTATATATCTTTATTCATAATAGATTCCTCCCATTCTGTAGATAATTATCTTTCAGTGTTTGTTTGAATAAAGAGAGAAAAGCCTTTTCACATCCTACTCCTTGATTTATCCATGCATGCCCAAACCCCATTCTGAACATAATGTTTCTGATCTGACTTGCCCAACAAACTTTGCCCCTTTCATCTAATTTCCAAAGCATTGCATATGCAATCCTTGGGATTCTAGTCGTGTCCATCTTTAGAATTCTAAACCAATATTTAATACATCTGAAATAACTATTCACATATAATGGGTACCTTCCTGTTTCCCCAAGAACAAACTTATTTGGTACTTTTAATGGGACTCTTAAAAATCGTTTACATGCATAACTGTGAACCTTTTCAATGTTGTCTAATCTATTTCATACCCCACATTTCAACTGCATACAGTAATACAGGTTGGACCTGAGTGTCAAATATTTTGAAAAAACAAGATTTTGAAATATCATGCAATCTGCCATATGTTTCACACATTCAATGCAAGCTCTTCTGCCTTCACCGCCAGAGCATCAACACATTTTGGTTATGCTCATTTTAGTTGTAAACACAAAACCAAGATAGTTATATTCATTTACTACTTCTAAAGAATCTCCATTTATATTCCATTTGTCGTTTTTGCCTAGAAACCCTCCTTTTCGAAATACCATAACCTTTGTTTTGTCTTTGTTAATATTCAGAAATAGCTTCTGCAAGATTCGTTCAGTACATCAATTTGATTCTGTAGACCTCTAGCGGTGTCGGATAGCAGAACTATATCATCAGCAAACAAAAGTATGCATAGCTCAACATAACCTGGTAACAGTTGGATACCATGTATTCCATTTTCTTCCACTGCCAGAGCAATTTCATTTATAAAAATCGAAACAAGTTCTGGGCTCATGATGCAGCCTTGTCTCACCCCAACAGGACAATAAAAAAAAATCAGTTACACGATCCTCTATTCTGACGCATGAAAGATGATTTATAAATAGCCGTTATTGCCTTAATAAAATTTACATGGATTCCTGTTTTTATCAGAATCTCAAATAATGATCCATGCTGAACAGAATTCAAACGCTTTTCTCAGGTCCACAAAACATGCAAAAAGCTTTCCTCCTTTCTTTGAAAAACATTTCTGAATGATTGCATTCAAGGTTTAAAAAATGTGGTCAAATGTAGAATACTCCTTTCTGAAACCTGCTTGGGACTCTGTTAGCTTCTTGTTTGTTTCAATAAAGTTCACTAATCTCTGTTGAGAATGTTAGTATAGCATTTACTCATTAAACTCAATAATGATACACCTCTGTAATTATCTGTTACTGTTTTATCACCTTTCTTATAAATTGGTACTATAATGGATTTTGTCCATTCCTCGGGATATTGACTTTCTCGTAAAAGGTTATTAAATAATTTTGTCATGAATTTGACTGATTGCTCACTCTACACGTTTAAGCATTTCTGGAGTAACTCCATCAATACCGCATGCTTTTCCATTTTTCAGTTTATGAACTGCCTCATAAACTTCTCTTTCATAAATAGGCGAGTTTAAATCACTACATTCTGATTCATAATTTTCAAAGCTAAAATCAAATGTTTTTATTTCTGGAACATTAAATAGGCTTTTGAAGTGGTGACGCTATTGCTGGTCAGAAATTCAGGACAAATGCGAGCCCTTTTTTTACCAGACATGAATTTAACTTCTTTCCAAAATGATTACTGTCTTTGCCAAAACTTGCAAGTTTTCTTGCTGTTTCACGTTTAAAGCTGCTCTTTTTTCTTTTTATCAGTGTTTTGTACTCCTTCCTATCCTGAGCAAATTGTCTCCTTTCCTCTGATCGTTGTGTATTTGACACAGTATATGTTACTTGCCTTGCTTTGTTGATTTCCTCAGTATCATCAACGAATTTCTTGCTTTTATCGTAAACTGTCTACATTCAGCATCAAACCACTGTGGAGGTTTAATCTCTTTATCAATACGGACACATTTTTTCATGCAGTTACTACTTAGCACCAAAGTTCTAGAAAACAAGGTTACAGCTTGATTTACATCATTTCAATATGTGCTAGAGCTTGTAAGTACATATCTTGCATTTCCTTTTTACTGACATTTTCAATGAACTGTTGCTCTGACTTATCCCAACATTGCTTTTCCATCCACTTTTTTGCTTTCTTACCTTGGCTGTCCACGTTTGCCTGAGAATTCAGGTGGTTAACAGTGTAAAGCACAGACCATACAGAAATAAATATCCTCACATCACACACAATCTTACTCCATACGCGTCTTACCCAGGATATAACGGCTTAGACTTTTGATAAAAATACACCCCTTTCTTTAGATTATAATATTAGGAAATTTCTACACTCAGAATTCCGGGTGTAGAAATAGAAAGAAATGGGAAAGTTGTTAAAGGTTTCAAACATCAGCTTAACAGCACTGAAAGATCTCTCCAAAGTCCTTCCTCGTCGCCTCTCTTCCCCCTGGAGTTTCAACAGGACGACGTTCAAACGACCCCAAACCTGGTTCTGGCTCCACGACTAGACACACGTACCCGGGACCTCGCTCTTAATCCTTTCACGACCGGTGCAGCCTCTAACTCCTACGGCAGGGAGCTCCTCCCAACTTCGCACCTCCCGATAGCGGAGTCAATGGCCATCTGTACATCTACTCACTCCCGGGGGCAGCCTCAAACGTCCCTACTGCAGGGACTCCACAGCTTCTCACATCCCCGTAGCGGACATGGCACCTCTACAAACAAAGTCTGGGAACACCACCATTACTACCCATTCCTAACACGTCAATAATATATATCTCAGCTTTCGTCTGCCACCTGAAAAACTAACCACCATTCCCCACCGTCTCCACCTCGCATTTGCTGAGATAAATAGAAATACATAATATTATTTCAATTCATTTCAACACACAAGACCATTTTTATTAGAAAACACAACAGCTTGTCTCCTCAACGGCCCGAACCATCTCGAATCGATAAGAACAAAGGGAAAAGAATAATTTTCATATACTTGTCAAACATATTCATCGTAATACATTCATAAACCTTAAACAAAACCAAGCTTAAAGAAAAAGACATTATGATAACTTTACAACACTAAGTCTTCAACATACCCGGGCACACACTCCAGGACTTACTAGCGTCTTACGCTCTCTCGGTTCAGTCAACAGACAGCCACGCTTCTCTCTGGTCGTCACAGCAGACACTAAAACATCGACCCGGCCACTACATACAAACTCAAGCTCACCCGTTATAAAAAACTGCAGGGGGGGGGGGGGGGGGGGGGGGGGGAAAAAAAAAAAAAAAAAAAAAAAAAAAGATCCATGCTCATCCCCTCTAAAACCGTGTCACGGCTACACACATGTCTGCAATCAGCATATCAAACTTTTATACCAGTTGGGTGCACTTATACACTGCAATAAAATAAATGCATCCTCTATTTCTATACTAAACACAATTAATGAAAACCTATAAAAAATTAATTAAAACATTTTTCTTTAACAGTAACCCAAACGCGCCCCCCCTACCCACCCACCCCCCCCCGCCCCGCCGCCCGTCTCCCCCCGCCCACGCCCGCCCCCCCACCCCCCCGCCACCCCCCCCCTTACAAAAAAGAGCGCACAAGCTTTTTTAAAAACCAAGGAAACGACGCTTTAGTACCAGACGGAAAACCTTTGTTCGATCCCCCTGCTCATGTTTAAAACCCTCGCAGAAAATTTTAATCTTTTCTCTCTCTTTAATTTCAGTAGTTTTTTTGTAACCCCCGCCTCTCTCTCATTTTCCTGTTTTTTTTTAGCTTCTTTCAAATTAAAATGCAAAACTCCTCTCACCTTTTTCTTTACGCCTAAAACTGACCCAATCTTTCTTTCTCTCTCGACTATTTCTTTTTCCTCTTTAGCAAATTGATAAGTCTTTTTTTTTCTCTTTCAGCTCATCTCTCTTTCTTTAGCTACTCTTTCAGCTACATCTCTTCTTTTTTTAGCTATCTGAGCCTGTCTTTCTTTTTCCTTTCAGCTACACTCTCTCTTCTTTACTATCTGAGCGGGTCTTTGTTTTCTCTTCAGCTGCATCTCTCTCTTCTTTACTATCGAGAAACCCCGGGTCTTTTCCTCTCTATCCACCGACCATCTTTCTTTCCCTCTCATCCCCTGAGCCAGTCTTTTTTTTTCCCCTCTCTTCCCCTAGCCAGTCTTTTTTTTTCCCCCTCAATCCAGTTTAGCTTCCAAGTCCCTTTGTTCTTTTTTTTTTTTTTTAGGGGCTAAGTCAAGCCCCCTTTTATTGATTTTCTTTTCTCTTCCAAGATTTATCCAAAAAAATTTTTAAAGTTTTGGACCACCAAACCTAACTCTTTTGCTTGTGGGGTTAAACAACGAAATTTTTACCCGGATCCATTTTTGAAAAACATGCAAAAATTTTTTAAAATCAAAATTAATAAATTTATGTCACCAAAAACCCAAGTTGAATAAAAAATTTACTTTTAGTATAAAATTTTTTTTTAAGCACACACAAATGTTTAAAACAATCCACAACACAAAAACAAATTATAAAACAATACAAAAAAAGAAAAAAAAACCTCAGAAATGCAAGTATTACCATATCACTTACAAAACACACAAAACAATTTACACCCAAATATACAAAACAAAAAAACCTAAAAATGTAAAAAATACCCTACACTACAAAGGGGGTGGTTTTCAACTAAACTTAAACAAAAAAAGTATTAAAGAAAAAAGACACAATCAAACAGGGAGCCAAGAGAGATAGACTTAAAAAAGGGAAAAAAAGAACTACACCCTCGACATACGAAAACTTCTTTTTACACGTAGTGTCCCCGTAAAGGAAGGGGAATAAATTCAACATAAAAATATCTGGATTTTTTTAAATGAAATGGGTGTGAAAAATTTTAATTTTACGCTACAAAAAACAAACCCTAACCCGGGGGATTCGGGTCACCACGTAAAGCCCAGACCAGACAAAATAAATATCTACATCCCCAAACCAATCTTACCCCATACGTTTTTTTACCCGGAAAAAATCAAGTTTTGAAAAAAACCCCCCCCTTTTTAAAATAAAAGAAACTCCCAATCGGGTAATAAAAAAAAGGGAAATTTTAAAAACCCCCCCTTTAACATCACAAAACCCAAGCCTTCCCCGCCCCCCTTTTCCCCCTGGGTCCCCGGGGACACGTCCCCCCAACCGGGCGGCTCCACGCAAGCCAAACACCGGGGGGCCTTCCCTTCTGTAAGTCTTCAGACCGGGTGCAGCCCAAACGCCTAGGGGCCGGGAGCTCCCCCCTTTCTCATCCCGTGCGGGCATGCCATCTGAAAATCCTTAAACCCCTGCAGCCCAAACGCTAGGGCGGGGGCCTCCCCACTTCTCATCCCGTAGGGGAGCTGGCACCTCTCAAACAAATCGGGGAAACCCCCCTTTTTCTACCCCCATTTTCCTAACACTTAAAAAATAAATTTATCAGCTTCGTCTCCACCTAAAAAAACTAACCCCTTTCCCCCTCTCTCCACCTCGGCAATTTCTGAGATAAAAAAAATAAATATTTTTAATTTTCCATTCATTTCAAAAACAAGACAATTTTATTATATAAACAACAGCTTGTCTCCCACCACGGCCTCGAACCATCTGAATCTATAAAAAAAATGGAAAGAATAATTTTCATATCTTGTCAAACAATTAACGTAAACTATTCAAAACCCTAAAAAAAACCCAACGTAAAGAAAAAGAAAATTAAAACTTTACAACACAAGTTTTCAAATACCCGGGGGCCTCTCTCCCCGGGCTTTTCAGCTCTTACGCTCCTCGGTCTTCAAAGCAACAGCGCCGCCTCTTCTCGGGCCCCGTCCAGAACAGCTAAACATCGACCGGGGCCCCACATACAAACTTCAACTCAACCCTTAAAAAAACTCAAAGAGTCCCCGCACTCCCCCCAAAAAAAACCGGCACGGGCTACACACATGTCTGCTCACATATCAAACTTTATACCGTTTGGGTGCACTTATAAACTGCAAAAAAATAAATGCACCCTATTTCAAAATAAACACAATTAAATAAAACCTAAAAAATTATTAAAAACATTTTTTTTTACAAACATTTTTATACAGTAAAGAAGAATCTGGAGGACAGAATATCTAAGAACTAAATAATTCTTAACAAAACCCTAAATTTTAAAAAATAATCAAATTGTGCCCCCCCATTGCTCGATCAAAATGTTCATCCAAAAAACCCTAATTACTTAACCATGAAATGAACATTTAAACGTTTTTGGGACAAAACAACAAAACTGGCCCAAAACCTTTATTTCTTTTCCTCAGAAAGCCGATAAGCTCTGCTGTATCTTCTTTACCGTTTTCCACCCCCTGCCGTCACATTCATTCGTAATGATGCATTCAACATCCTGTCCTTTATTCAGGGCCCCCGCATATCATAATATAGAAAAACCCCAACGTTCATACAAGTTCATCAAACATTGTTCAATGATTCAATCCCATACCCTGTTGTCTTTTCCAGATCTCATCAATGGATGAATGAATGTCAAATAAAAAAAAAGGGTTATCGTTTTTTAATAATTTGATCAAGTTGCAAAATAATAACTTTTCCAAAAGCATCAATTCCTTTAACAAATGTGACAACCCCTTTTGCACAAACACCACATCCACCGAACTCGCCCTTTATTTGACAATTAACGCTTTTGACCAAAAACATTTTATCAAAAAAAGGCAAAAAGAAATGTTTCCCCCTTTAAAAATGTTTTTATTTTTATGAAAAAATTCAAAAGATAAAAGAGTTGACACAACGTTTTATACCGTTTTTCATCAAACCTTCGCAAATTCCCCCGTACAAATTAAAATTTATGGGTTGGCCTCCCCTCATTTGTGTTTTCCCTCCCCCCCTTTTTTCCACCCCCACCAGTTCCCTCATTTATCCTTTTTTTATTTCAGAGAGAAGAGAGGAGAGAGGGAGAGAAAGGGGGAGAAATGACTTAAGGAAGAATGAAAAGAATAAAGAAGAGATAAAAAGGAAGGAAGGAAGAAATGAAGGAAGAGTGGAATGAAGGACAAGAGAAAAAGGGAAAGAGCAATAAATGAAGGAAGGGGGAAAAGGGGGAAGGAAGAAAAAAAGCAGGGGAAAAAGTGGAAAGGGAAAAAGGGGGAATGGAGGAAAACAAGGAAAAAAAAAAAAAAAGAAGGAAGGGCGAAAAAAGCAAGAAAAAAAAAGGATGGGTTAAGGGTTAAAGGAAAAAGGAAAAAAAAAAAAAACCAAAGGGGGAAAACAAAACGCGAACAAAAGGAAAAAAGATTCGGTGTGTTTGTTTTTATTCAATTGTGCGTATCGGTTGTATTTTTCAACGTTTGTTTTGTAGGCGTTGACTGTTTGTGTTTTCTGTACTGTACTGTTTTTAGGTTGTGTTGATGGCATTGCATTTATTTTTCATTGTAATGCTTTTGTAATTGTTATATTTACTTCCTTTGAAAAGGGGGGAAATTTATTACTTATTGTGGGGTGTTGCGCTGTATGTGCCTACTATACTTATTGTACACGCCTGCTGTATGTATGACATTTGGGGTCCAGTACTGTATTCGTCTTTTTGCATATTTTGCATTTGTATTGTTTGGTTTATGTGTTTTGTCAATCGCGGCAACGTACAAGTTTCGATTACTTTTCTGTATTCCCCTGACTTTGTTACTTGTCGCAGAAAACTCTACGCTAGTTGGTCTTGACCGCCCATTGATCGCTTTGAAAAAGACTCTTGAAGGATCCGACAGTGGCCCGATTCGTTTTTTTCAGTCTGCCCGTAAAACCAGACCTGCTGTTTTACATTCACAGCTTTCGTCGCACAGTTAGGGGAGGAACTACGGGGTTCATTCTGGGTGGGTGATTCACTCCATGTCACAGCGGGGGGTAACTGCCACATCTTTTGCTCCGCACAGTCAGGAAACCAGGGGGGTTCTTTTGGGTGGGTGTTTCTACTCCATGTCACAGGGGTTGATGAAGATTGTTCCCGATTCGCGTGTCTTTCCACTTATCGGTGTCTTCTGTTGCGGCAGAGAGGGGGGCGGGGGTGGGGGGGTTTGGGTCAGGTAAGGGCGGGGTTTTTTGTAAATTTTAAAAGGGGGGAAGGGGGGGGCTTTGGGGGTGGAGGAAAGAAAGAAAAGGGAAGGGGAAGAGCAAAGAACATGGGAGAGACACAAGATGAGAGTGAGGAGTGAGGGGGCAAGATTTAAGGAGTGAAAATGAAATGACAATGATTCTTTATTTTAAACTCAAAGTAGGGGTTATTAGCCTTTTTCTACTTCCCGTTACTATTTATGCATCAGAGAGGAGAAGAGAGAAGAGGGAGAGGAGAGAGAGAGAGAGAAAAAGAGAGGGGAGAGAAAGAGACAGAGAGACAGCAGAAGGCGGGGGAAGGCTGGGCTGGTCAAACCTTCCAAAAGGGGGAAACGGGCTTTCCACAATAATGCTCCACAGATGACCTCACACGGGGCTCTTCAGGACCTCGTCCACACCGATTCAAAAGAACCAGGAAAACGCACGGCGTCCTTTAGGAACCCCTCCCCCCCCCCCCCCCCCCCCCCCCCCCTTCTGTTTCTCTTTTTTTCCTTCCTAAAAACGCCTTCCTTCCCCCCCCCCCCCCCCCCCCCTCGCTCCCCCTCCTTTCCCCGCTCCCCCCTTCACCCCCCCGCCTTCTTTTTCCGGGTCTCCATCTACCAGAAACTTCCCAACTTGTGCTTTTAAAGGTTTTAACAGGGCTTCCCCTTGAAACGGTGCGAGTGCGCTGGGCTGCCCCCTTTAGAGTACCCTCGGGAGAAAATTAATGAATTTTGGGTAAAAAAAAAAGAAGAAGAAAAAAGCGCTTGGCACACTTTAAGTATTGACGATTGGTTTAGTTCAAAAAGTTTGATGTCTACTCATGTGGGGTAGATTTGGGGGCACCCCCTTAGAAAACAAGTTTGATTAAAGAAAAGGGGAAAAGAAGAAGAAGGAGGAGGGGAGAGGAGGAGGGAGGGAGGGGGAGGGGGGGAGAAAAAAGAGGAGGGAGGGGGTGTCCGCCCGCCCCCTGGAGGTTGCCCTGCGGATCGCAGGGGGGAGGAAGGGGGTACACCTCCACGCCCCCGCAAGAGACACACATTAAAGATTACGATTAAAAACACCCCATTTATTCACACCGCAAAAAAACATTCCAACCACCACCAGCCGTCACAATAAAGCACTCCAACGCACACAACTGCCAATCACGATCAAGCACCCAACGCACCAACATGCCAATCCGATAAGCACCCCAAACGCACACAACATGCACAATCGCAATCAGCCCCCCACACCCACAACATGCACTTTTAAAAAAAATTTTTCACCATACCGTAACAATCCAGCATTCCAGCACATTGAATGTACACAATTAAAAAAAATTTTTTCCAGTTTTGACCCTTTCTCACACCAGGAGTGGGCCACATCCCTGCCCCTGTCAAGTCCGCGGGAGCACCCTGTCGCACGGGTGCCCACCCCGGGTTTGGGTTCTCGCGGGGACCCCCAAAGCCCACCCTCGACCCCAAGGGGCAGTGAAGAGCGTGCCCCGGGGGGGGGGGGGGGGGGGACGTGCGTACTGGGGGCCCCTGGAGGGGGGTCCGGCGGCCATCGAGAGGGCGGGCCCTTACAGTCCAGGGGTTTTTCCCGACCAAGGCGGGGGCCCTCGACCAGCGCGTGGACCATCCGTCCGGGGTCTCAGCCAGACGTGGCCTCGACCAGCACGGCACCATCCAGTTCGTCCCGGGTGAAGCCCCCGGGGGGGGAGGACGTGCTGGAGAGTCGGAGAGGAGAAAAGAAAAGAAGGGGGAAGGAAGAAGGGTACGGGAACCCTGCCGTCTTTCCCGTCTGCCCTTTTGCCAATCTTAACAGCCCTCGCATGAGGGCAGGGAAGTTAAAAACGCACACATAAACCCTTTGAATAAAAGTCTTCTCACCATGCGGGTAAAAGCGCTTTTAAATCAACAGGTTTTATAAACAAATATGAATTATTTTCACCCTTCTTCCCCCTTAACGTTTTCCTTCCTTGGGAAATAAAATAAACCCACAGCGACCATCGCTTAATAACTGCCACCACTTTGCAAATAGAATTAAATTGCATAACTGCCCACTTTTTTTAAAACAATTTAAAAATAACACAAACTCCAACCACGCATCCAAAACACAAATCATGCGCACGCACGCTGTGAACTAAACTCGCTCCCCTTTGCCACCCCAAACAGACGGGGGCCGAAGGAAAAAGTCCGGGGAATTACGGGGGCGGACGGCGAGCCAAGCAATTTCCCCACCCTGAATCCCCTTTTCTCCCCTTCCCACCGACTACCGATCACCAGTACATAAACAGGAGAAAGAATTTTGAAAAAATTTTAGAAGGCCAGGTTTTAAAGATGGAATTTTAACCCGGGAAAAAAGGTCTCACAAAATTTTCTCTTACAATTTCGAAAAAAAAAAAAATTTGCGCAAAAAGAAGACTAAGCGGCCCAACAACAAAAATCAAAACAAACAGCCCACAAACTGAGCTTACCCTACCCGTGGGTGCCCCAAAAGGGCGGGAAAAAGGGACTCTCTCTACCCTCTGTCCAGTCGGAGGCAGAGGCAAATGAAAAAACAGAAAAATGATGCCCTCTCCTACAGGCGACTGCAGGAATTGAAAGTAGGGCGTACTCTCGTGATAAGGTAAAAAACCCAGGCTGGACGGCGCCCCGAGACTCTTCCACTCGAGTGAAGAGTAACCCCCCTCAGCAAGGGCGGCAACTCCATGCTCGTCACAGAGTGAGCATACTTCAAACAAAAAGAAAAAAACACGGCAAAGGGGAAAAAACGGCGAGAGGCCGATAGACAAAAAAGTTCAAAAAAAAGGTACCGGCCACCGTAAATTGCGAGATAGCACGGGCGGTGGAATTAGAGAGAGAGAGAAGAGAAAAAAACCGAAGTTGAGCTAACCACACCAAGGTCAACTCACCACAACCCCCCAAGGGAGGATACAGACCCGCAACGACAATAAACAAATAAGAATTCCGCCACCCTAGGGGTCGAAGTCGTGGGCCCTCGTACAAACCGGAAAAACCCCCCCTTCTAAAAGCACTGTTTCCTGAGATACAGTGCTCCTTTGAACCTTGTCGCTGTGCAACTTCACAACAAGGGGCCCAAAACCCAACTCTCGTGATCGACGAGTACAAAAATTCAAAAAAAACTTCCACGAAGAACACACCGAGGAATACATAATACTAATTTACAAACAAAAAACAAACTTCCCAAACCATAAAAGTAAAATACAAACATTGGTGTTTCACACCGTTAACTCACTGAAGGGACAACGCTTACACCTGATACAGAGACCAAAAAGGGGTATAACCCTGGTTGGGGGGAGGTGTCCCTCTATGTTTTCCCAATATGCTAATACGGAGTCGGCTAAGATAGTCAGCATCCGTTTTTACAAACCCTTATATGACGGAAAGTGAACGCATACTCGCGTTCCCCCTCCCCAAACCAATCACACTGACGGGCCCCGGCCGGGTCCACCACGGGAAAGGGTAATAAACGCTCTCCGTACAAATTTTCCGGGCCCGTACTTTTTCTTGGGCACGCCAATGCGCGTCCAAACTGCCTGAGAGACCCAAACAGGGGGGCATCGATGTCCTAAGGGGACAGCCTCGGGGATCGACTCGCAGATTTTACCACTCCGGGGGTGTAGCGGGGACCCCGACCCGGGGGTGGATTAATGGGTCCCCCCAGTCGACCCCAACCTTCTGATGGCTCCCCAAACCCTTTGGGCCCGACCCTAGGGGAACACCTTCAAGGACCCCTTTGGCGTCCCCCTGGGGACATCGCCAACTGCGGCGTACTGCCTAACCGTGATTCCTCCCTGGCCCGAAGAATCCTGCCTAACCCCCAGATCCCTTGGAGCCCTATGACCCGCCATGGGGGAATCGGGGCCCCGGAGGACAGCCCTAGGGTTTGGGGGAAAACAAGCGGTTTTTGGGCCCCCATCGCGATGGAAACCCCAAAGGATCCCCTTGGGGCTTGAAGCCCCTTGGCGGGTCGGGGCCACTGGCGGGGCGATCCACCAGTCGTCGCAGGCGTTTGGGAAAACCCCTCCTTGGCCTGAAGACGAGCGATGGAAGCAGGATCGGCCTTTTTAGAACCTGTCAAGTTGGGTGTAGAAAAGGCGCAAATTTCCCGTTCCGTTCTTCTTTTGGGGCGTGTGGTGACTCCCACACACGCCGTACGGGCAAACCCTAGACAAAGGACACTGCGTCCGTCTGCAAGGTGATCGTATTCCCTCGATAAGGAATACAAGTCCCCTCCACCGCGATGCCCTTTCTTCGCCACAGAAGTAGGGGGTGGAGATAGGAACGAGTACTGAAAGGGGGTGGGGTAAAACCACCTCCAACCCGCCCACATCGTAAATGGCGCCCCCCCGGGCCTTAGGGAAACTAAATCCTTTTCCCCAAAAGGCGATGCTCCCAAAACCCTATGGGGTCGACCAAGGATAAACCCAAAAACGAAAGAAACCTGGACACTCGACCCCCAAAGCGGATGGACCCCCCGTTTTCCAGGCGCGAGGATGCTGGAAAAAGGGCAGCCCTACTCCACGGCTTTGGGCAAACTTTCCTAATGTGGCCGGACGACCCCAAAGAAAAAAAAAATGGGGTGCTGAAATCCCCCATGAAAGCCCCCCTTGTTTACCCCTAGCAGTTGTCGGGGCCTTAAGCCACTAAATTCCCGTGGGGCTTCCTCTCCGTATTTGGGGGATGCCCAAAGCCCGCGAGCTTCACAAACACCTCACGTGTGAATCGCACTGCGAAATCCTGGGTGCTGTCCCGTATCCATCCCCAACTCTGGGGACCAGTGTTGGTGGCGTTCAATGAGGATAATCCCCCACTCAACTTTGCTAACTGCGCCAGTACCCTAGCGTCTTGCGCACCCACACCAAACTGCACGAAGGTCTCTATTATCTTCTTCAGACCTAAACTTTCCCCTGTACGTCTCGGGGTAAAGGGGGAAAAGCTTTCGCAAGCCAACGAATTTTTGCATAAGCCCACCTTATTTAAGGACACACCCCCTTGCGCACCAATAATCCCAAAAAAAAGGGCATAGCTTTTGCCCTCGCAATGGTATAACAACAACCTTGTCGAAATGCTCTAAGAAAATTTCAAGTCCTCACTAGGTTGAACCTGGGCTTTAAAATTTTGGGGCCCCAACTCCACCCGCTGGGGATTAACCCCCACTTACAATGCGGGGGACCGCGAAAGAAGTTGTTCCATCTCCTCCCCCACCAACCCCCACCTTTATTTTTCCCTACGGAGGGCAGCCTCCTCCCAGCTGACACCCCCCCCTTTGCATAATCTCCTGTCGTCGTTCCTCTCTGGGCCGAGAGCCCCCTCTCTGCGTCTTCCCACGCGAGTTCCTGCCTAGCGGCCTCCTCTCTACCTCTTCCCACGCAAACTTCCTGCCCCAAGCCTCTTTCCCCACTAGACTTCCTGCCTGAACCCTTCCCACTAAGCTTCCTGCCCAGCAAAACCCCTACACGCTGCCGCTCCAGAAACAAAAGGGCAGAGGTGATATCCCGAACGGGTCCCCACTCCCGACACGGGAGGATGATCCGTCCCCGCCCCGGGTCCGACTTTTCCCCTAAGGAAAGTCTTCTGGGGCATCCCCCTTACAGGGGGGAAACCCGGGGAGGAGAAGGTTTCGGGCTCTGCACTCAACAAACCCCCAGTTCTTCGCTATACTCGACGCTTCCCACGGAATTTCCCGTCGGGGCTCGACAGGGAGACCCCCCAGCGAAGAGGTAGTAAAGTACTCACTGGAACCTGCTACAGCACTGGAAAGGGAGAAGTTTCCGTAGTCGAAGTACTGGTACTAATAGTAGGACTACGTAACATTTTTAAAACCCTTTTTCTTTGACGCCCCGTCGCCAACCACCAGCGCCGGACGTCGCCATGACAACAAATCCTACAGTTTCCAAATACAGGGGGAAAAAAAATTCCCCAGAAAAAAAACAAATTTTTTAGGGGCGTGGTATATGTGTGTATGTTGTGTGTGGTTTGTGCGGACAAGTTCCGGCGCCCCACTCTGGCCAAAAGCGCCTACGACGACAACAGTGCGGGGGGCTCACCGAAAAAAAAACAAAACAAAAAATTGTCCGGCGCCCCCACTCTGGCCCCGCGCTCTACAGCACGAGCAACAGTGCGGGGGGGGGCCAAAAAAAACAAAAAAAAACCTAGCAACGGGAATCCGGAAAAGAAAAAAAAAAAAAACGTCCGATACAACCCCCTGTACCCAAAACCCGGAGAGAAAAAAAAAAAAGAAGGCCCAAATACAACACAGGAATGGAAGACTGGGCGGCAAAGAGGGGAAGACTTCGGGCCCCCTTCCTGGTGAGGTACCCCCCGGGAAAGGGGCTGGCCGCGGTCACTCCCCCCCTTGGGCTCACCTCGACCCCGATCACGCCGGTGTTCCCTCAGGCCACAACAAGTCCTTTTCCCTAGGTCACCCCGCCCAAACCCCCAAAAAGGAAAAAAAAAAAAGGGGGGGGGGGGGGGGGGGGGGGGGGGGGGGGGGGGGGGGGGGGGGGAAAAAAAAACAAAAAGTTGGAAAAAAAAGAAAAAAAAAAAATGGGGGGGGGGGAAAAAAGGGAAAAAAAAAAAGAAAAAAAAACGAACAACACCCACGCACAAAAAACACACAATCGCAACAACACCCCCCCCACCCCCCAAATGCAATATAAAAAATTTTCAATGATACACTCACAATTCCGCACCACACAATAAAAGTACAACAATTTAAAAAATTTTCAAATTAACCCACACCACATGGTCCACATCCCGCCCCTGCAATCCGCAGGGTCCCCCGCACAGGGGCTCCAAGCCTTTTTTCTCGCAGGGGGGGCCCCAAAGCCCAAAAAACCCTCGACCCCAACCATAAAAACTTTCCCCCGGGGGGGGTTTGGGGGGGGGGGGAGTGCGTTAAATGGGGTCTTGGAAGGGGGCCCCCGGCCGGGCCAGTCCCGGGCGGGGGCTCCTCAGAGTCCCCCCCCCGACCAGGCGTGGCCTGCCGGGGGGGGGCAAACCCCCTCCGGGGTCCTCCCAGCGGGCCCGACCGCCCCGCAAATCCCCCCTCCCGTGCCCCAGGGGAAGCCCCCGGGAGGGGGGAGACTACTTGGAGGGAGTTGGGGGGGAAGGAGGGAAAAGAAGAAGGGAAGGGGAAGGAAGAAGGGTACTGGAAACCCGCCTCAGTACCGTCGACCCCTGCTGCAATCTTAACACCACTCGCAAGAGGCGAGGGAAGTGTATTTTAACGCACCGAAATCCCTTGAATCAAAATCTTTCACACGATCAGGTAAAAGACTGCGGGTTAAAAAAAACAGGTTAAAAAACAAAATGAATTTTCTTTTACCCTTCCTCACTCACGTTAACGTTTTTCCCTTCCTTAGGAAATAAACAACACCGACCATCGCTTAATAACTGCCCCAATTTGCAAAAATAATTTTAATGGATAACTGTCACTTTTTTTAAAAAACATTTCAAAATAACACAAACTCCAACCCGCACCAACGACAAAACATGCGCCGCCGCTCGGGAAAAATAAACTCCCCTCCTTGCACACCAAACAGACGGGGCCGAAGGATAAAAGCCGCGAATGGACAGGGGCGGGCGAGCGGACCAAGCAATTCCAAACCCCGAAACACCAGGTTCTCTCCCTTCCCCCCCGACACCGCTCACCAATACATAAACAGGGAAAGAATTTTGGAAAAAATTTAGAATGGGGCCCGGTTTAAAAATGGGAAATTACCCAAAAAAAGGCTCACACAATATTCCCTTTCAATTTCGAAAAAAAAAAAAATTTGGGAAAAGAAAGACTAAACCGGGGAACCAAAAATCAAAACAAACCCACGAAAAATGTGCTTACCAGCACCCCTGGGGGACCCCCAAGAGGGGGGTCAAAGGGCTCTCTTTCCCCTGCCATCGAGAGGACAGAGGCGAAGAGCGGAAACAGAAGAAAAAGATGTCCCCTCCACAGCCGACTGCAGGAAATTTAAAGTACTGACTGTCCTCGAAAAAGGAAAAACCGGACGACAGGGCCCCCCGAGACTCTTCCGCTCGATGAAGAGCTAAACCCCCCTCAGCAAAGGCGGCCAACACCATGCTGCGTACAGAGTGAGCATACTTCAAACTAAAAAAACGAACACGGCGACGGTAAAAAGACAGGCGAGAGGCGATGACAAAAGTTCGAGAGAAAGGTACCGGCCACCCGTGAACTTGCAGGATGAATAGCACGGGCGGTGGAATTAGAGAGAGAGAGAGAGAGAAAGCAAACCGAAGTTGAGCTGAACCACACCAAGGTGCAACTGCACCACAAGCCACCCTAAGGGACGGATACACGACCACAGCAACGACAAAAACAAATAAGTAATTCCGCCACCCTAGGTGGGTCGAACGTCGTAGGCCTCGTGACAAACTCGTGACAGAGGGAATGAGGGAGGGAAGGATGGAGGATGAGGAGAAGGGAGGGAAGAAGGAAGGGAGGAGGAGGAGGGAGGAGGAGGAGGAGAAGAAGAAGAAGAAGAAGAAGAAGAACAAGAAGAAGAAAAAAGAAGAACAACAACAACAAAAACAAAAACAATAACATGAACAAGAAGAACACGAACAAGAACGAAAACGAGAACAAGAACAAGAACATTACGAGAAGAAGAAGAAGAAGAAGAAGAAGAAGAACAACAACAACAACAACAACAACAAAGAGCAGGAAGAAGACTATTAGGACCAGCAACAGGCTTATCTGCAAATGAGTTTCCATGTTGAACAAGAGAGTGCTCGTCTAAGGTTGTGTGGATGTCCTTATCAAGACAAAGTATTTGTTATCAGCAAGCTGTTTTTGGCATGTATTTTCAAAGTTACGAGCTGGCGTTGTGAATTGAACACTGTCTTGGAAGTTATGAGCTGGTAATGGTATTTCTAATGTGAGCGTGCATATCCGTCCGTGCGTGTCCCCGCGCATAGGTGTGTGCTTTGCGCTTGCATTACTTGTGTACGAGCGCCCCATGTGGGTGAGACAAGCAGGTACATCATCACTCAGTTCTGTGTTTGTGAGTGTGAGCGCATACGCTTCAGAGCATGTATCGTTTGTTTACGTGGGGTGATGTTTGCCAAGAATCTGAATAAAGTTCACTCAGTCAGCAACAGCATCGCTGGGGAAGATGGCCGGATGGCTGTCGAAAGCTACGAGTGTAGTGCATCTTCTTTTGTTGGGAGACCAGGTCTAACTCTAGGTAGCAAGATGTTTACCAAGTTATTTTTCTTTCATAATGATCTCTATGAACATTGTATAGTTTTCTTTTTTGTACGACAGTTTTGTCAGATTTTTACTTTCTTGTTTGTGCTGTTTTGAGTGAAATCGCAAAGCTCATTACTCTTAACTTCTTTTTGAAATTAAAAAAAAAACCTCTTTGAGTTATGCAATTAGAAGGCACACATCTCAACTTAAGCATATTTTGTTGAGAACATCTCGTATCATTTCTTAAAACGGCTGGACTGGCGGAAAGCAGTATTTGCAACTCTCGTTTCTACATTACCCATTAGTTCTCTCCGTTCGTTTAGCGATCCTGCAATGTGACGTTCATCTCTGTTTTAAATCACCCTACATGTTTGATGCATGGAGTTCATGAGAGTTCCAGGAACATGGCGCTGGTGTACTGTTGATTCCGGACCACCTTCAACAGACCGTTCCTCCAGTGAAACAGGAATGGAACTGCCTGGGGTCCGAACGAGCACCAGCATCTCGTTGGTTTGCCAGATGTGTTTTATGGGTATTCACATTCATAGAGTGCGTGTGAGGCTGCGTTAGTCACCTATCACCTATCTCCGAGCCCTGAAGACCGTTGGGACGCCACAGAACACTTCGCAACCAGCTTCCTCCACTCCTCCCGGTTCTCAGACGCTGTTAGGCAGTTGCTGAGTGTGAGGCCAGTCCATGCACTGATGTTGTCCTCCCATCTCTTTTTCTGTCTTCCTCTCCTTCTGCCGCCTCGCACTGTTCTTTGTTGGATGGTTTTGGCAAGTCCTGTTGACTTGATACATGACCATACCCTTTCATTTTCCATCTTTTCAGTGTGGATTACGGTTCTTCATATGGTCCAATGGCGTGCCTTACTCTGGTCCGGACCTCCAAGATGGTAATGTGGTCTTTGTATAAAATGCCAAGGATCTTGCGGAAGCATCTCATCTCATTAATGCCTGAATTCTTCTATCAAGTTCAGCTGTCATGAGTCCACGTCTCACAGGCACAGAGAAATATGGCAATGACCATTGAGCGCATAAGCCTAATTCTGGAACTGAGGGTGATGTTTTCTGTCATTCCCCATGGCTCTTAGTCTGGCGGGCGCTGACTGAGGTGGTACATCATAGAAAATCCCACTGTACACGCCTTGAGCTGAGGTGGTTGTCAGCCGGTTTGAATGCGTGGAGGCGATCCTCAGACGGCTGGTCATGGCTGGAGTGAATGCAGGAGGATTCAAGATGTGTTTGGTGGAGGTTTAGAGTTTCAGGAAAGGGGCACTTCTAACAGGAGAGTTTTTTTTCCCTCTTATAAGCTCACCCAGACTTACATTATGTCTGGACGAAAATCGACCACGTCTCGCAGAACTCCACTGACGTATGTGCAGTCGAACCATTGAAACACCCTGCATGTCTGCATACTCTGTCTTTTTGGCACGCTCTCCTTTTCTTTGGACTGAAGTCACATCAGGACCAGGGGGATCGTTTAATTCAAAATTCCGAGTGTTGAGATAGACAGAGGGAAGGTGAATTTCACGTTTCTCATTCTGCTTCCCCCCTGCTCTTCGGTCTTGGATACAGACCTTCATTTTACAGACATAAAGACACAGACCTTCATTTTACAGACATAAAGACACAGACCTTCATTTACAGACATAAAGACACAGACCATTTTACAGACATAAAGACACAGACCTTCATTTTACAGACATAAAGACACAGACCTTCATTTTACAGACATAAAGACACAGACCTTCATTTTACAGACATAAAGACACAGACCTTCATTTTACAGACATAAAGACACAGACCTTCATTTTACAGACATAAAGACACAGACCTTCATTTTACAGACATAAAGACACAGACCTTCATTTTACAGACATTAAGACACAGACCTTCATTTTACAGACATAAAGACACAGACCTTCATTTTACAGACATAAAGACACAGACCTTCATTTTACAGACATAAAGACACAGACCATTTTACAGACATTAGGACACAGACCATTTTACAGACAATAAGACACAGACCATTTGACAGACATTAAGACACAGACCTTCATTTTACAGACATAAAGACACAGACCTTCATTTTACAGACATTAAGACACAGACCTTCATTTTACAGACATAAAGTCACAGACCACTTTACAGACATAAAGACACAGACCATTTTACAGACATTAGGACACAGACCTTCATTTTACAGACATAAAGACACAGACCTTCATTTTACAGACATAAAGACACAGACCTTCATTTTGCAGACATTAAGACACAGACCATTTTACAGACATAAAGACACAGACCTTCATTTTACAGACATAAAGACACAGACCATTTTACAGACATTAAGACACAGACCATTTTACAGACATAAAGACACAGACCATTTTACAGACATTAAGGCACAGACCATTTTACAGACATTAAGACACAGACCATTTTACATACATTAAGACACAGACCTTCATTTTACAGACATAAAGATACAGACCTTCATTTTACAGACATAAAGATACAGACCTTCATTTTACAGACAAAGATACAGACCTTCATTTTACAGACATAAAGATACAGGCCTTCATTTTACAGATATAAGATACAGGCCTTCATTTTACAGACATAAAGACACAGACCATTTTACAGACAAAGATGCAGACCTTCATTTTACAGACAAAAAGATACCCCTTCATTTTACAGACATAAAGACACAGACCTTCATTTTACAGATATAAAGACTTCATTTTACAGACAAAGATACAGACCTTAATTTTACAGACATAAAGACACAGGCCTTCATTTTACAGACATAAAGATACAGGCCTTCATTTTACAGACATAAAGACATAGACCTTCATTTTACAGACATAAAGATAACAGGCCTTCATTTTACAGACATAAAGATACAGGCCTTCATTTTACAGACATAAAGATACAGGCCTTCATTTTTACAGACATAAAGATATAGACCTTCATTTTACAGACATAAAGATAACAGGCCTTAATTTTACAGACATAAAGATACAGGCCTTCATTTTACAGACATAAAGATACAGGCCTTCATTTTACAGACATAAAGATACAGACCTTCATTTTACAGACATAAGATACAGACCTTCATTTTACAGACATAAAGATACAGACCTTCATTTTACAGACATAAAGAGGAAAGGGGGGAGAGCACCAAAAGTAGTGCGTTTCATTAAAAAGGTAGGAAAGGTGAACTGAGAATGAAAAGGAAGACACAAGATTGGAAGAAAAAGATAGCCAAACAGAAGATGGATAAAAAAAAAAGAAGATAGAAAGGAAGGAAGGATGGAAGGAAGGAAGGAAGGAACGAAAGAACGCACGAATGAACAAAGGAAGGCAGAAAGAAGGAAGAAAGGGAGGAAGCTAGGAACCATATTTAATAGAAGGAAGGAAGCTCTCTCTCTCACACAAAACACACACACACACACACACACACACACACACGCACACACACACACACACACACACACACACACACACACAAATATACGCACCTACACACATCCATACGTGTGTATAAGCACACACTCAGAGAGAGCGAGACAGAGAGAGAGAGAGAGAGAGAGAGAGAGAGAGAGACAGAGACAGAGACAGAGAGAGAGGGAGACTGACAGAGAGCTGGTCGAAATAACAAGACATAGTGACACACTTTTATCCATCCGTTCGACATTTCTTCTCTCTCTCTCTCTCTCTTCTCTCTCTCTCTCTCTCTCTCTCTCTTCCCCTCTCTCTCTCTCTCTCTGCTAAGCCCTTTCTTTCCATTTTCTCAATGCTCCACTGGGCACTGTCTCTCCACCCTCCCCAGCCTCCTCTTCTTCTCTTCCTCCCGATACATTTTCCTGTCCTCCTCCACTCACTCATTCCTACCATCTGAAGACCTGAACCCCAATTACACGAGTGTCACTGTGTGTTAAACCAAGGGCAGTATGTATGAGGACAGTGAATAACTGTGTGGCCAACTTGGGTTCGTTTTGAGTGGAGAGAGAGAGAGAGAGAGAGAGAGAGAGAGAGAGGGAGGGAGGGAGGGAGGGAGGGAGGGAGAGAGACAGAGAGAGAGACACAGAGAGAGTAAGACATAGGGAACGGAGGGAGGGAGGGAGAGAGAGACAGAGACCGAGAGAGAGAGACACAGAGAGAGATAGAGAGACATAGGGACGGGGAGAGAGAGAGAGGAGAGAGAGGAGAGAGAGAGAGAGAGAGAGAGAGAGAGAGAGAGAGAGAGAGAGAGAGAGACAGACAGACAGAAATACACACACACACACACACGTGCACACACATACATATGTTCAGACTGGTGTGCACACACTCATGATGAAAACACACACACACACACACACACACACACACACACACTCACAAAAAAAAAACAACAACAACACACACACACACACACACACACACACACACACACACCGACACACACCGACACACACCGACACACACCGACACACACCGACACACACACACACACACACACACACACACACACACACACACACACACACACACCCCGTGTCACTCACTCAGACTATAAAACAAAAGACGATCTCAGTAATCATGAGAGCTGACGACATGGGAGGTCAGTGGAGGAGAAAAAACGTGGGCACTGGGTCCGTCTTCACTGACACCAAGGAAGAAAGCTGCTGATATAGGATCCACTGGATCCGTCTTCAGCGACACCAAGGAAGAAAGACGCTGATATAGGATCCACTGGATCCGTCTTCAGCGACACCAAGGAAGAAAGATGCTGATATACGATGCAGATGAGAAGAAAAGGGGAGTGGATGTGAGAGAAGGGGAATGGGGGATGGAGGAGGCGGGGGTGGCATTTTGGCGGCCGAGGGGGGAAGGGGGGTGACTGTGTCGGAGGGGACGGGGTAGGCTGGGAAAGGATGAGGTGATGGAGAGGGCTGTTTTGTCCAATGAAGTTTTTGTGATGGTGATCAGAATGGAAGGCCATGCGACAACGAAGTTAAAGTAGTGGGGGGAAGGGGTTATACAGATGATGGACAGAGAGATGAATAGACAGGACAGACAGACATGCATACATAGAGACAGACAGACAGATAGATAGATAGATAGGTAAATAGATACACACCCAAATAGAGACAGACAGACAGACAGGGAGGGGGGAGGGAGAAAAGAGAGAGGGAGCGAGAGAGAGAGAAGGGGACAGACAGACAGACAGACAGACTTAGTATGTTTTGAGTCTGCGCGAGAGAGACAGAGACACTGAGAGAGAGAGAGAGACACACACACACACACACACACACACACACACACACAGAGAGAGAGAGTGCGCTTGTGTAAAAGAGAGAGAGAGAGAGAGAGAGAGAGAGAGAGAGAGAGAGAGAATGAGAGAGAGAGAGAGAGAGAGAGAGAAGCATCGTTAGCAAACAGTAGACGTGTTTCTGTGAGCGAAAGCTTTAGAAAGACAGAAAAAGCGACATGTATGCTTCGACGTCTGCAAACAGCAGAGATAATTCAAAAGCGTACGCACGGACGCCATACTTCTTTACATGAACTGCTCAGACTCTGATACTCGGGGCATAATAACATGCAGTTCAGATTCTTGTATATTCTGTGCGAAATACACACAACATACCGTCATACGTTTGTGACATTTGGTTTCATCGGGGAAGCACCAAGCTTGATTCTGATAAAAACTTTACGTAAAACAGAATTTAAAAAACCATCATGTTTATGTATGTGGCGAGTCGTGTAGTGGACTGAACGTATAATATATTGTACATCGATCATGTGACATTTTATTGCTGTATGAATCCTACAGATCACAGTCAACGATCTCTGTTGGGAAATCATATAAGAATTCGTTTACATTTTCCACGACCCGATTTTCCCACGTACGTACACAAGTCTGCATCTGCACAATGTAAAACGAATGGTGACACCCATGTTGTTCTCAGTCATACAACATTTTTGTATGCCTTGAGTAGAATATGATCACCTCGCATCCCAGTAAGCTTCAGCCAATATGTAACACAGACTGTATGGATTTGGATGTACAAAGGCTATCCTCCCTGTTTCATAATCATCTGATGCGCTATGTGTTTCTATGCAAATATGAAGACAGGCAAACAGATGTACCCTCCCCCCAAAACTACCGAACTCTAGGTTAGCAAGGGTTAGTTTGGAAATCAAACAGTGTAAAAACTAGTGTGGGCAGTTTTCTGCCAAAGACCAAAGGAATGTCAGAATTCCTTACACCCCCTTTCGGCTTTCGAGGACACGTGATCCAGTGTATGTGGGAAAAACCACAACATCTAATTGTTTTATAAGTGTTAAACATTTCGAGTTTTCCGTCATCATAGAACTGTTTTTTGTTCTGATGCAGTGTGTCCTCCGTCAACTATATACAACCTTTTCGGCAGCAGGCAGCAGTAGTAGTAGTAAATAGTAGTAGTAGTAGTAGTAGTAGTATGTAGCAGCAGCAGCAGCAATAGCAATAGCAGTAGTTGTTGTAGTTTTCAGCAGCAGCAGCAATAGCAATAGCAGTAGTAGTAGTAGTAAACAGCACCAGTAGTAGCAGCAGTAGCAATGCAGGAGCAATAGCAGTGGCAGCAGCAATAATAGTAGTAGTAGTAGTAATAGTAGTCGAAAAAGGAGGAGAGAAACAAGGAGATAAAGAACAAGAACGTAACAAAGAAGCTGAGAAGAAGAAGAAGAAGAAGAAGAAGAAGAAGAAGAAGAAGAAGAGGAGAAGGAAGAAGAGCATAAGAAAGAGGAGGAGGAGGATTAGCTGGAGGAGAAGAAGGAGTGGGAGGAAGAGAATGTTCTACTTTTATAAGTGTCTCCACACTATAAGATACACATCAAACGGCTTGAAGAAGCAAGGGGCGCTGGGACTACGAACGCTGAATGCCAAGAGTGTGAAATGGAAATGGCTCGCCGAAGTGTTGCGGACTTGGTAGAAATATAAAAATGGAAGTGACGGAATAGGCAGTCTCTTCATCTTGGTTACGGGGTGGGACTATGAATAAGGGCTGAGAGAGAGAGAGAGAGAGAGAGAGGGAGGGAGACAGAGAGAGAGAGAGAGAGAGAGAGAGAGAGAGAGAGAGAGAGACAGAGACAGAGAGAGAGAGGCGGGCTGAACAACTTCTAAATGGGAGCAAGACGTTGTCCACAGATGAATGCTCCCACAGATGATCCGTCGCACAGGGCTCTTAAAGAACTCGTCCATCACCGATCTTAACGAGCACCAGTGAAACGCCACGGTGTACTTTTGGACCGCCACTTCCCCTCTTCGTCTCTCCTCCTCTCTCCTCAATCACGAGTCTCTGCTCCCCCCTCACCTTTTAACACTCTGACCCTCCCCCTTCACACACACACACACACACACACACACACACACACACACACACACGCACATCACACACACACACACACACACACACACACACACACACACACACACACACACAAACCATCTTTCCTTTCTGATTCTCAGACTACCAAACTGATCGCGCCCCCCCCCTCCCCCTTCCCCAAGAGCGAATTTGATGAGGCTTTGATTAGTATAAGAAGGCTGACACACAGAGAGGTCTTACAGATTGATTGATATATTCATAGCATAGTGTTTGCCCATCCAAAACTGCTGACTTGAGTTAGTTTCAAAGTCACGTGACCGCAGGAGGAAATCAAAACAAATTCTACAAGGAATCTAACGTAAATCCGCCGGCTAACACGGACAAACAAACAAATGATTACAAATCGAAACAAAGGCCTCGTTTTCATTCAACGCCCATCTTGCGCCGAATCTGAGAAGGTAAGTGACGGCTCGTTCGTCGTTTTCATTGTCCTGAATGTTTGTTTTGTTGTCCTGCCTGAAGAAGACCTAAAAGGTCGAAACGCGTCGTGTTTCGTCTTGTAATTTGTTTGACCCTGTTGGAAGAGAGAGAGAGAGAGAGAGAGAGAGAGAGAGAGAGAGAGAGAAGAGAATGTGTGTGTGTCTGAGAGAGAGAGAGAGAGAGAGAGAGAGAGAGAGAGATATGATATGATATGGAAGTTTAATCATGTATAGGCCATTGCCCCTCATGATGGGGTGCATATATGTAAACATTTCCAAACTAACAATTATGAACATTGAAATCATCCAATACTTACTTGACCGTAAATTTAAGAAGTGAGAATAGAACGCAACTTAAAGGCTTTATAAAGATAGATTGACAGGTTCCTGACTGTTCTTTCGTGCGTACTTGCCATAAGCAATGTAAATTTAAACCGACTTGCTACTTTGTAATACTTCAGCGGAATGTACTGTGCTCTTAGGTCATACAGAACTGGACAACATAAAACAAAATGTACCTCACTTTCTTTCTCTTTTAGACAAAGTGGACATATTAATTCACGTTCACTGTGTGCTCTATAACGGTAACGATGTACTGCGATTTCAGAAATTCCAAGTCTAAATCTTGTCAATGTGTATCTTAAATGCTTGTCTAAATTAATTAATAAATACGTTTTAACATCAGGGACAGTACAAAAGGCTCTGTAAACGTTAAATCTATCACTATTACTAATATGGAAATTCCAATCTTGCCATCTGCACGAAATCAATCTATCCCTAAAACTTTTAAAAAAACTCGTTAATTCCTTCCACGCCTTGATTTAGCCATACGTATCCGAAACCAAACATATACAATTTACAGCGAATATTTGAGGCCCAATTTTTCTTTCCACGCATATCTAAATCAAGAAGCACTTTGTAGGCCTTATAAGGTAATCTACAGTCGTCCATTCTCGTTAATTTTAACCAAAACCTGATGCACTTTATAGCTGAGTTTATGTAAATTGGAAATCTGTTCGTTTCTCCATACACCAGGTCATTAGGTGTTCGCATTTCAACGCCCAAGAATCTTTTAACTGCAAATAAATGAAGCTTTTCACAATAGATTGCTGCGTTGTCAAGACCCCATAACTCTGCACCATACTGAACAATAGGTTGAACCTGTGAGTCAAATAACTTTAAAAAGCACGAGTGAGAGTTGCACTTCAGCTTAAATAGCTTTTGTAAGATACACAATAAAGCGTTTTTTGCTCTGCTTGTAAGGTCGCGACATGCAGCAGCAAAACTAAGCTTTGTTGAAAAATAAATTCCTAAATATTTGTACGCATTCACAACAGGCATCACAATACCGTTATATGTCCACCTTTCTCTGGCAGCTAAGTAACCACCTTTCCTGAACACCACTATATTACTTTTATCTAAGTTAACCTTCAGCTGCAAAGCGGCGGCTGCACGCTGAAGACTGTTTATCTGCGTTTGCAAGCCTATGGCTGTTTCAGAGAGTAAAGCCACATCATCAGCCAGAAGCAGTACGAATAATTTAAAATAATCTGACATAAATGTTGCCCCATGTTTCCCTCCCCTTATCACCTCTAACGCTAATTCATTAATAAATAAAGAAAACAAAACAGGGCTGCAAGCGTCTCCTTGTTTCACTCCGCGAGTACAAGCAATATAATCTGTTACACTACTTCCGCTTCTAATCCTAGCTTTAACACTTTCGTACATGCAGCGAATGCTCCTAAAAATCTTGCCTTTAATGCCGCTTTTTAACAAGATAGGCCATAATAAGTTTCTTTCTACGGAATCAAATGCCTTTTCAAAATCAATAAAGGCTACATACAGTTTACGATTAAAACAAAATTGTTTTGTACGAGTGCTAATAAAGTAAACATGTGATCAACAGTGGAGTACCCTCTCTTAAATCCGGCTTGATGTTCGCCTGTCAAATTGTGCTCTTCTATCCAATCTTGCAATCTACTATTAATAATTGTGCTGTAAATTTTACTGCTTGTATCACATAAAGAAATGCCTCTATAATTGTTTGGATTGTTGATGTCACCCTTCTTGAACAAAGGGTGAACGATAGAATTTGTCCAGTTATCAGGGAATGCTCCTTTATCAAATAACATATTAAAAAGCTTTACCAAAAAATCAATGACACGATCCCCACCATACTTTAACAATTCACCAATAATTTGATCTGGTCCAGCAGCTTTTCCATTCTTCAACTTTGTTACAGCAAGCAAAACTTCTTCTCTTGATACTGGACGGTTAATATAGCTTACCTCTCTTCGTTGACATCACTGACATTTTCAACCAAACCTGACACATTTGCAGTTACCTCTAATTCAAGTAAATTTTTGAAATGCTTAAACCAGTCATCGACTGTCAGACTATTTTGAACAGGTTTTCGTTTAAAGGATATTTTACGTACAATTTCCCAAAATTCTCTTTGACCATTTACTGACGAGACTAGCCTGTCTAACAGTAAATCATTAAACTGTTTTTCTTTTCTTTTAATCAGATGTTTGTATTCTCTTCTTGCTATGCAGTACGCATCATTGTCTTCCTTCTTTCTGGTTTTCCTACATATAGAAAGCAGTTCCTTTGCTTTAACTTTATCCAGCCTACATTCATTATCAAACCAGTCACTGTTTTTTACCGCACTTAGACAGATTAATTCTCTTTTTCATACAATTAGCATGCTTTTTAATACAGTCATTAAACATTCCCAAAGCACCATTGAAATCATGATCAATCAGACTTGTGGCAAGATCAATCACGAATATCGTTTCATCAGAATTCATTTCCTGAATATAAATTTGTTCCAAATCCTTGTTCCACACAAACTTATCAATAAACTGGCAACCCTTCAGGGAGTTTGTGTTCCTTTTATCTTCTCTTTCTTTAACTCTAAAACGTAATTCAATGGGCAAATGATCTGATTCAATTCTCTCTGTAACCAGCAATTCGCATGAAGATACAACAGTGAAAAACAATTCTTTAGACAGGAGAAAGTAATCGTTGACGCTACATCCTGTTTCTGATATATAAGTATAACTACCATCAGTATCTCCGTTGCATGTGCCGTTCATAATACACAATCCAAGAGCAGTGCACATATTCAGCAAACATTTTCCATAATTATTGAGAACAATATCTGCAGACCTTCTCACATTATTACCTGGAATATAACAATTATGAACAAAGTTATGTGCATCATTATCGTCAACAATATCTGGAGAATTGTCAGAAGTCCTGCTGTTCAAATCACCTGAGAGAATCACATACACGTCCTCAAACTCAAGCAGACAATTAAAAAGACATTCTTCAAGTTCGCTAATGCCGTTTTCCACGTCAAAATAAACATAATGAGGTGAACCCTCTGGTGGGACATAAGCACAGACATATAATACATCTTCCACAAAACCAAAAACATTCTTATCAATCAAAAATAGAAGTACATTGGGGCAGTCTGTCTTAATTTCATGAACATAAGATGTGAGATTGGTCTTAATGAGGCACGCTACTCCGCCGGACCTTCTTCCCTGTTTTGAAAACTTCACAGCAGGTTTATGATAGACAGTATAACCTGGAAATAGAAGATTTTGGAAGTCCTCTACAAACGTCTCAACAAGACATATGAAATCAAATCTTGATAAATAAGGAACAAATTCATTATCTGTAAATTTTGACACAAGACCATTCACGTTCCAATGCAAAAAAGAAAAGAAAACATCACTTTGTCTGCCATCTTCACGATAATCTTTATGTAGCCCGTTTCCATACACGCTGCTATATTTCATTTCACACCTCAATGTAACACTCCCCACTCGTTCATCCATTGGACAATTATCATCCCTGTCTTTCCGCTCCGTGTTACAGATTTCCTTTTGAGGCGTCCCCTGGTTACAACGTTCAACAACACTGCCTCTGTCACTGGCAGTCAGCGTATCACATGATAAGGTTCCGTAAATGTCTCTAACATCGTTTTTACCATTAAAGAACCTCATTTGTTGAATTTAACGATGCTTCCCCTTTATCAATACAACCAGTAGCATCAGCATCAAGAAAAACATTACCATCATCATCTAACACTGCAAAACACTCTTTCTTATTTACATATGACCCCCCGCCCCACTTTTGCACGCACCGTATTCACAATGTCAACCGGTTCACAACTCTGTGTTCCTGTGCCACTCCTCTGACTGTGATCCTCTTGCCATTTTGCGCAACTTGCACGTGCGATTTCTTGAAATGTCACCGGTGTCGAATTGGGCCGGCCTACCCCTATCCCGACTCCCTAATAGTTCCCCCTCTCCCAGATAATATTTTTTCCCTTCAATAAGGAGATGGTCGTAAACCATAGTCGCTCTCTTGCCTTCTTCTCTGGCCTTTTTGAGATGCTGAGACAGTTGTTTACGTACCTGCCTTACACGAAAAAGTGAAATCCTCCCCAAACAACACGTCACTGCCCTTCAACTTGCACTTGGCCTTGAGAATCTTCTCTCTGTCCCTGTAGAAGGTGCAGCGGACGATGACAGGCGAGTCGGGCTTTCCATTCAGGCGATGCACTCTGTCAAACTGAACATCACCAGTCAAGTCCAGTTTGTCCACCAGCAGGTCGCCAACGACGCCTTCACATTCCGCCTGCGTTTCTGACTGTTTACGAGGGAGACCGTAGAAGATTAAATTGTTCCGCTTGGAACGTCCTTCCAGGTCGTCGGCTTTACGTTCAACATCTAGCAGCCTCTTCCTCAGATCTTCATTCTCGCGACGAAGGTCTGTCACTTCTCCCTTCAGGGTCTGGACCTCTTCCTGCAAGCAAGCGAAGCCATCACTGATGTCCTTGATGTCGTTTTTTATCCCATCAACTTTGTTAGTCAACTCCTGTAGCATGGACACCACGTCTCTTAGGGAGGGCAGCTCAACAGGCTGGGAGGTTGATGACTTGCTGGTCGAGGAGGTTGCTACTTGCTCGGTGCTGGTTCTCCGGCGGTCTGAGCTCAAGCATGTCTGGCGGTAGCTGTCCTTTCGTGGTCCAGGATTTGGTTCAACGTCGCCGCATTGAAGTAATAAACTGCCCCAGAATAAAAAGGAGAGGAGGCAGCCTACGGTTACACCGTCCGACACTGTTTTTAGTTTCAATGTCTTCAGGCGAATGGCGATACTTGCTTGCACTCTCTTGAACATAAATGCAAGAAATACTGGGAGAAACACCCACATCTTGTCCTGAAATCCAGCTGTGCGGAAGGCATTACACTTCATGGACGTCCTTGCTAGGTGAAAAGTCAAATTACTTCCTGGATCCTTCGTAATTATAAAAACAAACAGAGCCAATTAACTTGCGTGTCGCACTAGTGATCGCTGCTCACAACCCCCGAGAGAGAGAGAGAGAGAGAGAGAGAGAGAGAGAGCGAGAGCATTTAGCAGCACAGTGTACTGTTTATAGATTTGTTTGCACCTAGACACGTCCTTCTTGGTACACGACGCTGACATTATTTATCATGAACTATGAATTCCATTGCCTCAGATTAACTATAGCTCTGTAGAACTGACCAGGAGAGGGGGGGGGGAGCATGAGGAAGAGGAGGTCGAATCTGACAAGCAGGTGGTTTAAAGATAGATACAAGGATGTGCACGTGCTACGGGTCTCATCCGGCCAGCAAATGTTTGAGATGACACCAGATAAAGAAGACACTGATATACTACAACAGAAGACAGTGAGAGAATACGACAGAGACAGACAGACAGACAGAGACAGAGGCAGAGAGAGAGAGAGAGAGAGAGAGAGAGAGAGAGAGAGAGAGAGAGAGAGAAGGGGGGGCAGACAGACAGACCGACACAGACAGAGGGACAGACAGGCAGGGAGACAGACAGAAAGAGACAGAGACGGAGACAGACAGACAGACACAGACAGAGAGAAAGACAGACAGACCGAAACCGTATATGAGAGAGAGAGAGAGAGAGAGAGAGAGAGGAGAGAGAGAGAGAGAGAGAGAGAGAGAGAGAGAGACTCTATAAAACTGCAAATATTTTTCATTCACCGTCCTGTCCTTCTGTGTAAACCTACATAGATCATTCCGTTTCACTGCGGATCCACGCTTGAACTGCCGTTTGTTGGATCTATTTGCCAATCTGTCTGTGTGGATGTGTTGCTGCTGCTGCTAGTTGGCTGTGTAACCTATCTGCTCTATTTGCTGATCTCTCTGGCACCGTTAGCGCTGGTCCAACACCGCTGGACAGCCTGTTTGGTCAGTGTGTGGGTCTGCCGACTGGCAAGTCAGGAGGTGTGTGCTTAGGTCTCACATTTTATTTTCTCCGTTTTGGTGCGTCTGTAGGCTGATATTTCAAACCTTCCTTTTCTGTGTCCGCAAGCGATGCAATGTTATTTACTTCTTTGAGTATCATGGAAATATTCCTCTGGTTCATGTTTAAATGTGTACGTTTTTATACTCTCTCTCTCTCTCTCTCTCTCTCTCTCTCTCTCTCTCTCTCTCTCTCTCTCTCTGGTGTTTATTCAACTCTCGTTTCATTTCTTTGGCTGTTTGGGAACAAAGTTAAACACACTTTATCGCTTGTCTAGGGGAGGGGGGGGGGGGGGGGGGAACACAGAAAAAAAAAACCAAGAAATACATGCTCTACACTTGCCCGAGTTCATTGCAACCCCTTCAACGTTTTGATGCTCAGTTTTAATATACTATGGAGTTGTAAGATGTAAAGCATGTACAGTTTGAAACAATTAACTATTCGGCACACAGATAATGTATATTTATTTTGCTAGCTCTGTAGAAAGTCATATGTT
>CM031625.1:53704844-53724844 GCA_018398815.1 Conus ventricosus
ACAAGGATGGACGAATGGGACGGAGGAGAGGAACGTACGCATGGATCGACTTGTGTGGGTGTCCATGGGATGGGGAGGGGAAGGAGCGAATGCAGGGTATGACGTGAGTGGATACGGGGGACGCGGATGCAGGGTGAGGCTTGGATGGGAGTAAGGGGGTCGCGGATGCAGTGTACGGTGTAGTGGCGGGTATGGAGGGCGTGGATACGGAGGGTATGGAGGGCGTGGATACGGGAGGGTATGGAGGGCGTGGATACAGGGTATGACATCGGGTATGGAGCGCGTGGATACAGGGTATGACATCAGGCATGGAGGGCGTGGATACAGGGTATGACATCGGGTATGGAGGGCGTGGATACAGGGTATGACATCGGGTATGGAGCGCGTGGATACAGGGTATGGCATCGTTTGATGTACGGCAGTCGCGGAAGCATAGCGTGACATGGGTGGTGGATTTTGGGAGGGGAGGTGCAGGGCGTGACACGGATGGGGTGCAAGGGGTGCAGATATAGGGTGTGACGTTGGTGGTAGTACAGGAATTGCAGATTTCGGGAGGCTTCACATAGGTGGGGGGGGGGGGGGGGGGGGGTAGTGGACACGGATTTCAGATGATGAGTTAGGTTGGAGTACAGGGAAGTGGAGGGGGGGGGGGGGGGAGTGGGGAGGGGGGCATTTTGTCGATTTCAGGGCAGGACATTGGTGGGACAATGATGCGTGTGATTTTCAGCGCCTGATATGAGTTAGGATAGCAAAAGGGAGGGGGAGAGGGGGGAGGGGGTTCCAGGGCAGGATATGCATTTTTGGTATGGAGAGCGCTGATTTCAGAGCATGATATGAATGAGGGTAGGACAGGGGGATGCAGGGCGTTGCATGGATGGCCGTACAGGATGCACAGATTTCAGGGCGTGCATGGATGAGCGTATATAGTACATGACATGAGTGGAGGTGGGGTGGGTTGAGGGGGGGGGGGGGAGGAAGTGAGATTGAGGGCCTGCATGTGGGTTTAAGGGGGGCGTAGATTCAGGGTGTGGCATGGGTGGGCGTACTTGGGAAGAGGGGTCGTAGATGAAGAGCGTAACATGGTGGGCGTGTTGTGGCAGAGGAGGCGCGGATGAAGGGCGTGACGTGGTGGATGTTTGGGGGCAAAGGGGGCGCGGATGACGGGCGTGACGTGGTGGATGTTTGGGGGCAAAGGGGGCGTGGATGAAGGGCGTGACGTGGTGGATGTTTGGGGGCAAAGGGGGCGCGGATGAAGGGCGTGACGTGGGTGGGCGAACTGGAAAGGATGGGATAGGAACGGTTGCAGCACGTGAAATGGATGGGAGTAAGTAGGGGAGGGGGAGCATGGATGCACATGGATGGGAGTAAGTAGGGGAGGGGGAGCATGGATGCACATAGGTGGGTGTAATGTGGAGGAGGGAGAGGGACATAGATGCAGGACGTGGGTGACACAGGTGGGCATATTAGCGCAGAGTGGGCGCAGATGAAGGGCATGAGACGGTGGGCGTACTCGGCAGAGGGGGCGCAGATGAAGGGCGTGACGTGGGTGGGGTATTAGGGCAGAGGGGCCATGGATGCAGGACGTGCGTGATATGGGTGGGCGTATTGGGGCAAACGCGACGTGGATGAAGCACGTGACGTGGGGGGTGTATTTGGGAAAAGGGGCGCGAACGAAGGGAGTGACGTGATGGGCGTGTTTGGGCAGAGGGAGTGCAGATGAAGGGAGTGACGTGATGGGCGTGTTTGGGCAGAGGGAGTGCAGATGAAGGGCGTGACGTGGTGGGGGCATCAGGGCGGCAGAGGGAGCGTGGATGCAGGTGAGTGACGTGGGTGGGCGGATTTGGGCAGAGGGGGCGCGGATGAAGGGCATGATTTGGTGGACGTATTTGGGCAGAGGGTGCGCTGATGAAGGGTGTGATGTGGGTGATAGTATTGCAGCAGAGGGACCATGGTTGCAGGGCGTACTTGACGTAGGTGGGCGTTTTAGGGCAAAGGGGCGCGGATGAAGGGCGTGAAGTGGTCAACGCATTTGGGCAAAGGGGAGGCGGACAAGGGAGTGACTTAATGGGTGTATTGGGTCAGAGGGGAGGGGGTGTGGATGGACGTGACGTGGGTGGGCGAACTAGAAGAATCTGTCGATAAGTCAGCTTTTGCTGAACTGGAAATTCGTATTGGATTAATTAAAAAAAAATGCTTTCTGTAGGAGCACGAGAGAGCACGTTTCTGTTGTATACATGCCGAGTGCTGGAACACTGGTGACTCCCACCATCTTTGTGGCAGGTTGGGTAAGAGGCTCTAAGCCTCTGTGTGTGTGTGTGGTGTGTGTGGTGTGTGTGTGTGTGTGTGTGTGTGTGTGTGTGTGTGTGTGTGTGTGTGTGTGCGCGCGCGCGCGTTTCTATTTACCTCAACGTTTCCCTATCTCTTTTCACCTTTTTTTTAATGAATCCAATACGAATTTTCCAGTTCAGCAAACGCTGACTTATCGACAGATTCTCAGCCTGTTCAACTTTGCTCGCAACCAGCGTTACGAGGAAAAAAATATCCACCAGTGTGTCCTTCCACTTAAAAATTTGAACCCGATTTTTACGTAGCCATCTTGCATCAAAGAAGCTTATAATGAAGCATGAAAACGAGAGCTGACTTTCTGTGTGTGTGTGTGTGTGCGGATATTATAAAAATATATCAGTCAGTACCAAGACAAAGATCAAAGACATTTTCGTGAGAACTAGGTCGGGCAAACAAGGAACGCTGGTACAATTTGGGAGAGCGCAAAGTTAGAAATAGGTTAAGAGGTTGAAGAAGGGATGTGGTTGGAGGTGGGGGAGAGGGAGGAGCGAAGGTGTCCTGATTGAACGCATGGACAGAGGGGGGGGGGGGGGGGGGCAGGAACATTGGAGGTACATGCAGAGGTGGTTATATGACACGAGAATTAATAAAAAAAATCATCGCACTGACCCAAAAGGTCTGCCAGCGTCAGAAACACTGCAGAACAAAAAAAGTTATAAACAGGTGTTTAATGTGTAGTTTATCACCGATTGGAAACCGCTCTCATAGAAGCCAGAAGAAACGTTTCAAAGACAACCTCAAATCTTCCCTGAAGGCCTTCAACATCAGCCACACAACATGGGAGCAGACTGCCCAGGACAGAGACGGGTGGCGATCAGCTGTCCGCAAAGGTGCAGAGACCTGTGAAAGCAACAGAATTGCTGCAGCTGAGCAGCGCAGGATGATCAGGAAGACCAGTGTCAACAGATCTCCAGCTGCTGCCACCATTCCCCTGCCCGTACTGTGATAGGTCTTTCCGGGCGCAGATCGGCCTGACCAGCCATCTTACTCACTCACCCCGATCCCAGGATGACTAGATGGTCTTCGTCGTTTCGACGGAAAAACCCACATCACTGATTGACTGATGGTTGTAGACTCTGAAAAGAAATGTCCTCTAATCTGTCTCCAGGGGGGAATTGAACACTGAACCATTTAAATCACCCTAACATGCTGTATCCACTGGGCCAGACTGCAACAGCACCCCACCCCACCCTCCCAACCAATCCTCCTCTTCCTCATAGAGGACAAAAACACACACGAAACGGCACATCCCACGCAGTGATTCCAATGTCGTCACGGTGAGGGTCACAGAAATCCCGTCAGACTGCTGTGAGAGAACGGCTCCTGTGTCACAGACCCCTGCAGCGTCCCCCTGGTAAAATCAGCTCCACGTTTTCTTGAAGGAAACTAGTTTGCCGAGACATTTCTGCTGTTTGTAGGAAAATGTTTTGTGGCATATCTCAAGGAAAACGCTTGCCTAATTGTGCAGAGCCTTCTTTTTTTCTTTTCACGTTGAGAGTTGAGGTGGAGTGGGTGGGGGGGGGGGGGGGGGGGGGGGGGGGGGGGGGGGGGGGGGGGGGGGGGGGGGGGGCGGGGGGGGGGGGGGGGGGGGGGGGGGGGGGGGGGGGGGGGGGGGGGGGGGGGGGGGGGGGGGGGGGGGGGGGGGGGGGGGGGGGGGGGGGAACGAGAGCTTGGCAAATGGAGGGAAGGACGGGGGAGGTGTGGTGTGAAGTGTATGGCTTTGTTGTTAAGCTGCTGCGATGGGCATTTTCTGGTGTTTTCAGCTCTTTCTTCTTTACTGAATGATTTGATTTGGTACGACTCTTCTTCATTGCATTTTGTCGTTTGGGATGTGGACATTTTTTTTTTATATCTTTTCCCTTCCTCTTCCTTTTTTTCTTCTTCGTCTTCGGTCTTCTTCTACTTCTTCTTTCTTCTTTCTTCTTCTTCTTCTTTCTCTCTCTCTCTCTCTCTACGATCTCTCCTCTCGTCTCATCTCTCCCTCGCTCTCTCTCTCTCTCTCTCTCTCTCCCCCCCTTGTGTCAGAGACTGTCTCCTTTATTCCGTCTCCACTTCCCCACCCACCTCTCTCTCACTGTCGCTCTCCCGTCCCTCCCTCACTCCATACACTCTCTCCTCTAGTTACAGAATGCATTCAGTTATCCTAAATTGCTATTATTTATTGTTGTTTTGTGAGGTGACGTGCAGTCTCATGCAATTTGTCCACCTATATTTAGATACTTTCCCCTTTTTGAGGGCTGGATGAAAAAAAAAAAGCCCCGACTTGTGATTATTCCTTTCCCTCATTACCATACGTTCGTTCGTTTGTCTCTCTCGGTGTGTGTGTGTGTGTGTGTGTGTCTCTCTCTCTCTCCATTCTCTCTCTCTCTCTCTCTTCCTCTCTCTCTGTCTGTCCCTGTCTGTCTGTCTGTCCTCTCTCTCTCTTCGTCTTCTCTCTCCGTCTCTCTCCCGTCTCCTCTCTCTCTTCTCAAGTGTGCGTGTGCGGCTGTGGGTGGTGTGTGTGGTGATGGTGGTGTGTGTGTGTGTGTGTGTGTGTTGGAGTGTAGAAAACCAACATCGAAGGACGAAAAATACACAGCAGAGTGTCCTCCCACACGCCGCTGGGGCCAATGTTTTCACAGTTAACGGAACAGAATTCCTGTCCGATCTGTTGTCAGAAAACGGCTCATCTGTCACAGACCCCCTGTGTCTTTAGCCAACTGCAAAAGAACAAGCAGCAATGCGCCTTTCTTGAAGTGAGCGAAACCAATCTCCGGCGACATTTCCATTCTATGTGCAAGATCATCGACGGCGTTTATCCTCGTCTCCGGGGTGAACTTGGCAGTAACCGAAATGTTCTGGGGATTTTTTCGCTTTAAAAAGAAAAACAACAACAGAAATTTGCTGCATTCATATTCAAAGGAGTGTGAAAGACATATGCAACGAGATTGAAGATCCCCCACTGATTAGACGCACCTCCTGGAATTCCTTCGTGTATGCAATGTTGCAAGTAGAGAGACAAAAACATGCTTTATAATCCAGGGGGGGAAAAGGTTCAACGTATTGCAGACTTTTCCCTCCTATTTCAAATCAACTTCAGACAACTTTGAAAATGCGTCACAGGGACAACCTAACTGATTATTGACAGGACTTGAATGGAAATATCATTTTGAAGTGTGTTCAATCTCATGAAACAAAGGCCGCTGTACGGACAGGGTGGGAGTGGAGGTGGGGGTGGGGAACAAACAGCAAGAGTCTGAATAAGCGCAGCTGTGTGACTCTGATTTTGGTGATGCTGGGGTCGCAGTGTGTGGTGTGTTGTGTGTTGAGTGTTGTGTGTGTGTGTGTGTGTGTGTGTGTTTTGCATGAATATGTCTGTTTTTTAATTTGTGTGTGTGGTGTGTGTGTGTGTGTGTTGTGTGTGTGAGTGTGTGTGTCTTCATAGTGTTTGCGTGGGCGCGCGCGCCGGGTGTGTGTGTGTGTGCGTGTGTGTGTTGTGTGTGTGTTGTGTGTGTGTGTGTGTGTGTGAGTGATAGTTGTTCCAATCTTTTGTACAGACAGATTAAAATCCAATGGAATGGAAATGATTGGTCGGTTTTAACCTGGTTCAAAACAAAGATCACATAGGTGACTAGAAGTACATAAAACCGAGCCGAAAGTAGCTCCAATATATGAAAATGTGTGGTAAATCATCAACGATAGAAAAAAGTCTATAAAAACAAATGAATGAACAACAGTGGGCAGTTGGTATTCATGTCCTCGAAACGCTTACTTGGTGATTTAACCCTTCTCTAGTCAGATTTAGGCTGTGTAACATTCCTGTAGCCAGCCAGGTTTCTTCTCCAGACCAGGACAGTGTTAAATGCCCTTTCACATTCCCTTTTATCCGTGCTGGCACTTGTCTGTTAGATCAGGGAGAGGAAAATTAGGCTTCCAATCTAAAAAGTTATCTTCTGTACAGAGTGATTCTTCCTGATCGCTTAAGCATTCCATTCGTGCTCCTGTCCGTTTAGTGGGAAAGGTTGGAGAAAGGATCGGAATTACCCTCTGAGAATGACATGACATGTGACATCCCAAGGAGCCAAGTCAAATGAACATAAGGTGATGTTTGAAAGGATGCTTGACGCCTGTAAATCTTTGGGTCTCTTTAAACGGGGACGTAATCTTCGGCAGAGATCAACTCGCTCATAGACATGCTCCTCAAGAACCCACAGAGATCACCTCAGCGACAATACATGCGAGAAGAAAACGCAGAAGTTCCAGCAAGCCAAGCAGCACACCCAACAGAAGTTTTTTGGCAGATATGTACGATTGGTGGGAAAAGAAAGCAGAAATGTCAGCAAGCTGCGGCTGACACCACGACATGAAACATCACGAGGACCCATCGCGTCCATCTATGACCTAAGACTACTGGGTCGACACCCAATCGTGCTTCTGACCAGACATCACTGCTGACAGAATGAGACTGACATTCTTGCTCGCTGGGCTGAGTACTTCAATGCCCCTTTTGAAATAGAGATCACGTCAATATTTTGAAAGAAGCAATCGCAGTGCTCCCCCAACTGCCAGAGCAGAATCCTGTAAGTCGCGATGGATCTCTGTATAGCAGAAGTGATGTTGCGCATGCCAAAGGCCAGCTTCTGCCTTAGCAGACTCCCAAAGAGTTTGAGGCATAACCATGGTCATCAAATTCGCACAAAGGTTGCCGTGTATAGAGCTGTGGTTCTGAGTGCCTCCTCTTCTGTTATGTGAGACGTGGATCACGTACCGCCGACACTCTCCAACAACTCGAATCTGTTTCCATCACCGATGCTTTGTGCAAGATCTGATACGCAGCAAATGGCAAGACAGAGTGTCCAACCTACAGTCCTGAAGGAGTGTGCTTACCCATATTGGATTATACTCATCAATAGCCAGCCCCGATGGCCAGCACATGTCCGAATGCAGAACACAGAATTCCAGAGATGCTGCTATATGGACAACTAAAGAAGACATTGTGACCAAGGAAGGCCTCTCAAGAAATACAAGGACACATAGAACGCCAACCTCAGAAGCAGGCAACATCGACTCTGCTACCTGGGAAGATGTCGCCCCCTTGACAGAACATGTGTGGAAGCAAACAGTGTACACAGACACAAAGACATTTGAGGTGCAACAGAGCCCGCCACCAGGAAAAGAGGTATCGGGGAAAACGGGGCCCATCCTTGCAGGACTTCCATTCCATCAGCGCCTGTGGAAGAACATTGTGCCTCAAGAATTGTTTTCATTCTCACATGAAGACCCAGCATCAGCAGGGAAGCTGCCTGCCACCTCATCCGTCGGACACGACGGGAGAATCCATCAACATCATCACAATCAGCAACATCATTTTCGGCAAGGAAAAGGACCTTTCAGGGCTGAGGTTTGATAGCATTCCCTGTTTTCCTGGCTTTTTTGATGCATGTTATAAACTCAAAATCCGCTATAATGGGATTATGCACCACATGTTGGGCGTGTATTTCTAATTCTGCGCGTGTGTCCTAGCCGTAGACCACACCGTCAATCTCATGACATTTAAGAGCTTCGCTTCCCCGTCATAAGCCAACGAATAGTTACATTGTGCGCACGTCAGGCTTCCCGCATAATTGTCATTCCTTCTCCGATTAGCACCCCTTTTTTCAAAGCGGAGCTAACACTGCAGTCCCCTGCAATTCCTCAAGCGTTTGGTAACTAAGCAACAGAGAAACAAACAACACTGAGATAAATCATGGCTTTATGTACACATGCCAATGGAAACCCCTTTCAGACGAGGCACTGCCAGGATTGAGGTTGATTCTTGGCGTTTGTGACTGTGCACTCCAGCATAATGAAGTAATGCCGACGGTTTAACGGCGCATTAAATCACATTAATTCTCGAAGGCAAAATTTTTGCCCTCGGGGATATAAATGCCAGTTGCAGACTCGAGTGTCCTGCACCGTCCTTCGTTTTAAAATGATGATTGTTTTTTCCACTTTGAACTTAAGGATACCAAGCAGAATGTAACAAATTCTTGCTATTTTAGTTAATATACAAAAATGTTAAAAACTCAGTTGTCATCTCCTCTCTCTCTCATCTCTCTCTCCTCTCTCTCTCCTCTCTCTCTCCTCCACTCCTCATCTCATCGGCCGCTCTCTCATCTCTCTCACTGTATATGTGTGTGTGTGTGTGTGTGTGTGTGTGGGTGTGTGTTAGAGAGAAGAGAGAGAGAGGTGAGAGAGATAGAGAGAGAGAGAAGAAGAGAGAGAGAGAGAACAGGTGCCATAAATACGAAAATGCGATTCTTACACAAATATTAAACTGGAAAATGAAGGGTTATGCCAAATTTCCTCTTCGTCCCCTTTCGTTTTTTCTAACAATCCACATCGTTTACCCCGACCCGATCCCTAATTTGAAAACCCCTAATACTACCCGTTTCCTGTCTATGTCGCTTTTCGTTCTCCCTCCTCCTCCTCCTCCTCCTCCTCCCCCCCCCCCTTCCCCCACCCTCCCTCGTCTTTTTCCTGATTATGGTGTACGCAATTTAAACTGGCGCCTCAGCTCGATAAGGAGAGAGAGAGAAAGAGAGAGAGAGAGAGAGAGAGAGAGAGAGAGAGAGAGAGAGAGGGGGGGGGGTACTGGGCAAATGCTATGGTTCCGGTCTCTCCGTCTCGGTTTTATCTCTCTCCTCTTTCTGTATGCTGTCCCCCCCCCCCCCCTCATCTCTCTCTCTCTCTCTCTCTCCTCTCTTCCCCCCCCTTCTCTCTGTCTCTCTCTCCCTCTAAATCGTCCTAAAAGTAGTTTGGTGCTGTGGATTTTGTCAGGCTGTCAAGTGTATATCCATCCCACATTCCTCACCCCCCCCGTGCAGGGCCTCTCGGTCTCCTGCTGAGGCCCCATCCCTTCCCGACATCCATCATTCCGGAAACCCTGCCCGCAGTGGCAGTCTGGGATGGCAGCATCGTGAGGCCGCGAGGGCCCCGGTTGCATGTGTTCAATCCAAGGGGGCGGGCCGAGATAGGGACCCCGGGGCCCCGGATTTTATGGCGGCAACTGATAGAGGAATAGCGGCAGGTTCTTGTGTGACTGGTTCAAGAACGAAAAATGAAATGAATAAATAAATAAAGACTGGTAATAAAAGCCTGCTCTTCTCTCTCTCTCTCTCTCTCTTCTCCACTTCTTCTCTCTCTCTCTCTCTCTGTATGTGTGAGTGTGTGGGCGCGCGCGCACACGCTCGTGAGTGTGTGTGTGCGGGAGGGGGGGTGGGGGGGGCTGCGCGCGCGCGCGCGCAGAGAGAGAGAGAGAGAGAGAGAGAGAGAAGAGAGAGAGAGAGAGTGGTGTGTGTGTGTGTTTGTTGTGTGTGTGTGGTGTGGTGTGTGTTGTTGTGTGTGCATGTGTGTGTTTAGGAAAGAGAGGTAACAGGGAGGGGGCGGGGGGAGAATGAACCCAGGAGGGGGGACTGGGCGTCTTTGAGTTGTGTTTGCGGGCAATTTTTCCATCTTCGTGTTCTGGTTTAGAGAAGACGAAAGGTTCAGATCAACTAGAAGAAAAGATGTACCCTTTGTGCGTGTCTTGTTCTCTTCATTTTACTGGTCCCCTAGGTCCTACTCTTTTTTCTGCTTCCACTCTTTCTTTTCGTTCGTTTGGTTCGCTCGTTCTTCATCTATATTGTTTTTCCCCCCTTTCTTTCTTTTTGTCCTCTTTCTTTATTTTCCCTTTTTTTTCTTCTTATCAACTTTGGATTCTCTCTTGAGGCACATAATACCGATAGGCGAAAAGCTTGGCTGTGTCTGGAGTGGCACTGTCTTCAGTCTTATCTGGCCGTGGGCAGGTGGTTGGTCTGTGGGGTGTGCTTCGCAGCTGGAGGGTGGTGTTTTTTCGCGCGGTGGCTCTGCCGTCATGAAATACGTGCTGGTACACCCATGGGGATGCTACTTTAAAAGGCTGTTATGAGCTGCATCCTGTAGTCTAATTTTACCTCTGTTTCCAGGAGCAGTTATGTCCCTTGATATCTTAATGGATGGTCCTGCGCGTGCCTGTACCCACCAACACAGCGCAGGCCTCCAGGGGTGGTACAGGACTGCTTTCTAAAGGCAGGTGAAGAAGTGCTTCTCCTGGGTCCTCCCCAGCACCTTCCGGGTGTTCTTTTTCTTCTTTGCCTTAACTAGGCAGACCCTGGAGAAAGGTCCCAGTGACGGGGTTTTTTTTGGAAAGGAAAGAACCCTCTGACCACAGGGAAAGTCCTGATTTGACAGTGGGAAAGCTACAACTTGGATTCTCTCTTGAGGGCACATAAGCCGTTTGGCAAACTTGGGCTGTGCTGGAGTGGACACTTCTTCATCTGTCCGTGGGCAGGGGTGGTTGGGTCTGTGGGGTGTGCTCGGCAGCTGAGGGTCGGTGTTTTGTTCTTCGCCCGTGGGCTCTGCAGTCATGAAATACGGGCTGGTAACACCCATGGGGATGCTACCTTAAGGCTGTTATGAGCTGCATCCTGGTAGTCTAATTTACCCTCTGTTCAGGAGCAAGCTTATGTCCCTTGATATGCTTAATGGAGTGTCCTGGCGCGTGCCTGTACCCATCGTCAACACAGCGCAGGCCTCCAGGGGTGGTACAGGACATTGCCTAAAGGTAACAGGTGAAGGACAGTGCTTCTCTGGTCCAGCCTCCCCAGCACCCTTCGGGTGTTTCTTTTTCTCTTTTTCCCCTTTCTTTCTTTTTGTCTTCTTCCTTTATGTTCCCTTTTTTTTTTCTTCATTTTCTCCCACAAGTATTTGCGGGCGAATACATTTCTGTTGATTCTTCTTCTTCTTCTTCTCTTCTTCTTCTTCACTTCCCCTCCCCTCCTCCTCCTCCTCCTCCTCCTCCTCCTCCCTCCCTCCCTCCCTCCCCTCCCTCAGTTTGTCATGATTTTTCTTCTTCTTCTCTTCTTCTCTCTTCGGTGTCGTCGGCGTCGCGCTGTCTTCTTTCTTCTTCTTTCCGGTCGGAATATTATCCTTCCTCACCCGCAGCGATCTTCATTCAGAGCATTAATCAGCTCATGGTGAGTGAACACGTCATCCATGCCGCCTCGGCGTACAGGGTCTACTCTTGGAAGGATAGTTTCTCCGGAATTAAAGTGTGTGAGGATGTTAGTGTAACATCCCCCACACACAGAACCTTTGGTTGTAGTTTCAGTTGAAAAAACGTTTTCAGGCAATGGGTATCAGTAACGATGTGTAACTCCTGAGCGGCAAACAAAAAAATCTCTTTCAGAGCCCAATTGACCTCCAGAGAGACTCCTCACCATCAACAACACTGAGGCAGTCTGCCAGCTGAGCCATTCCACAGCGCCAGCTTAGCTCTGTCTGAAACGCCCAGTGCTGTTGGTGAGAGCAGGCCACAGCCCAGGCAGGACGTTTTTCATTCCAGTTACCATTGCAGTTTCATTGGCGACTCTCCTCTTAGTGCTCACAAATCGGGTCACGTGACAAATTATGGAAGATGTTCGAGGATTTTACGACACGCCAGAGAAAAAAAAAAAATCTGCATTCAGTGGAAAAACCTTTGACTTTATGGTGAAGTGTTTGCCTGTTAAATGGTTTTTGATTGTCTTTCCAGCTGAAACAAACACATCTAAAAACAAATCTTGCATTCAGTGGAAACCTTAGTCTTTCTGGTGAAGAGTTTCTGGTTAAGAGGGTTTCTGTTGTCCGTTCCTAGCTGAAACAACACACATCTATGCTGGAAACCCTTGACGCAACCGACCCCAGGGGATTTCTGAACAGGTTTTTGACTATGACTTTCACACGTCATTTCACAAATCTGAATGCAGCGAATTTGGGGTTCCTTTCTTTAGGGAAGATAAAAAAAGAGTAAATTCCAAGCTCACCTGTGGACACGACGTACATACATGGAATGTCGTGAGAACTGGCATCGCATCAAGATACGCATGGCTGGCCGTTTATGTAATCTTTTCTTAGCAGATGGAAGCCACAGAGATCTGTGACAGAATTGAGCCGTTATCCTCTGGCAACAGATCTGACTGCGGGTTGTTGCGTAACAGTAAAAACATTGAAAGCACTGTGTGACTGTTATTGTTCTTTTGTGGGTGTTGTTTTTTATTTCAAAGTGAGTCAATGTTGGGCCCCGGCTATTTTTTGTTTAGCTACAATGTGTCTGTAATCTGCGGATGTTTCCTATGCTTCAGGTTGCCTCTTCAGATAAGTTCAGTTAGTTTTTTTTTTAATGCTCAACGGCTAGAACACAATGAGAAGGAGGGTGGAGCAGAGACTGGAGACAAGGGAGAAACCCAACAACGTCAGCCCTCTTCACAACAGGCCTTGCCTCAGAAGACATCTCCAGAGGCACTGGCCAGAAACACCATTCTCAACACTGACCTCGGTTTGCTCCCACTCGCCGGCCCCGCCAGACGGGACTCAGAAACAGGAAAGATGGATGGATCGGACCAATTCCCAGGACCCTGTATCAAAACACATCACCAGACAAACCTTGAAAGAGGACCGCCCAAAGCCAGCACGTCAGGATGACACAGAAACAGCTGATTGGTGACGCACATTGCAGCAGACAGCCAGGGAGGGGACACAACTGGGACAGGGACAGAGAAAGGGGATGGGACACAGCTGGGGACAAGAACTAGGAAGAATTGGGAGGGGACAACAGCTGGGAACCAAGACAGAGAAGGGGGAGGGGGACACTGCGGGACAGGGACAGAGGAAGGGGAGGGACACACTCGGGACAAGGGACAGAGGAAGGGGGAGGGACACAGCTTGGGGGACAAAAAACAGAGGAAGGGGGATGGGACAAAGCTGGGGACAGGTTACAGAGGAAGGGGGGGGGACACAGCTGGGGACAAGGACAGAGGAAGGGGGGAAAGGGGACACAGCTGGGACAAGAACAGAGGAAGGGGGTGGGGACAAACGCTGGGCCAAGAACAGAGGAAGGGGGACGTGACACAGCTGGGGACAAGAACAGAGGAGGGTAGGGACACACAGGGACATGGGACAGAGGAAGGGGGAGGGGACACTCGCTGAGGACAAGAACAGAGGAAGGTGGAGGGGACACCAGCTGGGGACAAGAACAGAGAAGGGGGAGGGGACACCAGCGTGGACAGGGACGAGGAAGAGGAGGGGACACAGCTGGGCAGGGACAGAGGAAGGGGAGGGGACACAGCTGGGACAAGAATAGAGGGAAGGGGGAGGGACACCAGCTATGGGGGGACAGGACAAGGAAGGGGAGGGGACACAGCTGGGGACAGGGACAGAGGAAGGGGGAGGACACAGGGCTGGGGACAGGGACAGAGGAAGGGGGAGAGGACAACACAGCTGGGACAGGGACAGAGTAAGGGGGAGGACACAGCTGGGGACAGGGAGGGGGAGGGGATACAGCTGGGGACAAGAACAGAGGAATGGGAGGGACACGCTGGGGATCAGGGACAGAGGAAGGGGAGGGACACAACAGCTGGGACAGGGACAGAGTAAGGGGGGAGGGACAACAGCTGGGGGACAGGACAAGAGTAAGGGGAGGGGACCACAGCTGGGGACAGGGACAGAGTAAGGGGAGGGGACACAACAGGGACAGTGATTATAGGAAGGGGAGGGGACACAGCAGGGGACAGGGACAAGGTAAGGGGGAGGGGACACGCTGGGGACAAAACCCGAGAAGGGAGGGGACACAAACAGCTGGGGACGGGAGCAGAGAAGGGGAGGACACACTGGGGGACAAGAACAGCGGAAGGGGGAGGGGACACAGCAGGACAAAACAGAGAAGGGTAGGGGACACAGCTGGGACAAGCAACAGAGGAAGGGGAGGGGACTACAGTTGGGGACGAAACAGAGGAAGGGGAGGGGACACAGCAGGAGACAAGAACAGAGTGAGAAGGGGGAGGGGACTCAGCTGGGACAAGAACATAGAAGGGGGAGGGGACACAGCTGGGACAGGACAGAGGAAGGGGGAGGGGACAACAGCTGGGGACAAGAACAGAGGAAGGGGAGGGACAATCAGCTGGGACAAAACAGAGGAAGGGGAGGGGACACAGCTGGGCGACAGGGACAGAGGAAGAGGAGGGGACCAGCTGGGGACAGGGACGGACACAGCCTGGGGACATGGGACAGGAGGAAGGGGGAGGGACAAGCTGGGGACAGGGACAGAGAATGGGGAAGGGACACAGGCTGGAGACAAAACAGAGGAAGGGGGAGGGGACACAGCTGGGACAAGAACAGAGGAAATGGGAGGGGACCAGCTGGGGACAGGACAAGAGGAAGGGGGAGGGAACACAGGCCTTGGGGACAAGAACAGAAGGAAGGGGAGGGGACACAGCTGGGACAAGAACAGAGGAATGTGAGGGGACAAACAGCTGGGTGACAGGACAGAGAAGAGGAGGGGACACAGCCTGGGACAGGGACCTAGGAAGGGGAGGGGACACAGCTGGTGACAAGAATTAGAGGAAGGGGGAGAGGGACACAGCTGCGGACAGGGATCATACAAGGAAGGGAGGGGACACAGCTTTTGGGAAGGAGGTACTATGAAGAGGAAGGGGGAGGGGAGCACAACTGGGACAGGGACAGAGGAAGGGGGCAAGGGACACCAGCTGGGGACAAGAACAGAAGGAAGGGTGAGGAGGACACAGCTGGGACAGGGCCAGAGGAAAGGGGAGGTGAAACATGCTGGGACAGTGACTAGAGGAATGAGGGGGACACAGCTGGGGACCGGACAGAGTAAGGGGAGGGGACACAGCTGTGACAGGGACAAGAGTAAACTGGGAGGGGACACAACTGGGACAGGGATATAGGAAGGGAGGGACAAACAGCTGGGACAGGATAAGGAAGGGGCGGGGACACAGGTGGGGACAGGGACGAGGAAGGGGATGGACACAGCAGGGACAGAGGAAGGAAGTGAGGGGACACAGCTGGGGACAAGAGAAGTGAAGAGGAGGGAGACACAGCTGGGGACAAGACAGGAAGATAAGAGGAAGGGGAGACAGCTGGGGGACAGAGGAAGAGAAGAGGAGGGACAGAGGAAGAGAAGAGAGGGGACATACAGCTTGGGGACAGGGACAGAGGAAGAGAAAGGAGTGGACAGAGCTAGGGGCAGGACAGAAGGAAGAAGAAGAGGAGGGAACAGAGCTAGGACAGAGGAAGAGAAGGAGGAGGGGACAGAGCGTGGGACAGTGACAGAGGAAGAGAAAGGAGGGAACAGAGCTGGGGACAGGGACAGAGGACGATAAGAGGAGGGGACAACAGCTGGGGACAGAGGAAAGAAGAGGAGGGGACAGAGCAGGGGACAGTGACAGAGGAAGAGAAGAAGTGAGGGGACAGAGCTGGGGACAAAAGAGAAGAAGAGGGAACAAGGAAGAGAAGAGGAGGGACCAGAGCTGGGACAGAGGAAGAGAAGAGAGGGGACAGAGCTGGGGACAGGGACAGAGGAAGAGAAGAGGAGGGGACAGAGGCTGTGGGGACAGGGACAGAGAAGAGAAGAGGAGGAAACAGAGGAAGAGAAGAGTGGGGGAACAGAGGAAGAGAAGAGGAGGGGACAGCAGGAATCGAAGAGCGGGACAGAGCTGGGACAGAGAAGAGAAGAGGTGGGACAGAGCTGGGGTCAGAGGAAGAGAAGAGGAGGGGACAGAGCAGGGGGACAGAGGAAGAAAGAGGAGATGGGACATAGCTGTCCAGAGGAAGAGAGAGGAGGGAACACAGCTGGGGACAGGGAACAAGGAAGAGGAGGGGAACACAGCTAGTGGACAGAGGAAGAGAAGAGGAGGGGACACAGCTGGGGAACAGAGGAAAGAACGGAGGACACAGCTGGGGACAGAGGAAAGAAGAGTAGGGACACAGCTGGGGACAGAGGAAGAGAAGAGGAGGTGGACACAGCTGACAGAGGAAGAGATGAGGAGGGGACACAGCTGGGACAGAGGAAGGAGAAAGGAGTGTGACACAGCTGTGACCGAGGAAGAGAAGAGGAGGGGACACAGCTGGGACAGAGGAAGCCCAGGGATCCTGCTCTGGCACAGTGTTGGTTTCGTCAGAACTTGCCCCAGATGGTGACTGGCCCTGATGATGATGATTGATGATGAAGATGATGCTGAAGTGCTGATGGTGAACGATGGTGATAAGGTGGATGGTGAGATGATGGTGAAGATGATGCTGATGTTTCGTGATTATCAAGATGATGATTTGGTGAAGAAGGAATTGGTGAAGGTAAGATGATGGTTATGCTGATGGTGGGGTGGGGGGTGGTGTGATGATGAATGGTTAAGATTATCTTAACGATGATGACGATGAAAGGTTAGATAATGATATGATGATGAATTATGATAATGGTGGGAGATGATGATGATTGTGATGATGAGGAAGGTTACGGTGATGAAGGGCGATGAACAATGAATGGTGCTGGTGATTTGTGGTAAAGGGGGCGATGTGGTGGTGGTGGTGATGAAGATGAAGATATGATCGTGTTGATGATGATGAAGACGAAACGACGACGATGACCAGGATGATGATGACGAGTGTGACGGTGATGATAATCATAGTGCGTGGTGAAGAAGATGATGATGATGATGGTGGTGGTGATGGTAATGGCTGTGATGATGATGATTATGATTTATGAATGATGATATGGTGAAGGTGATGGTGATTATGATGATGATATAAGCTGACGAACGACGATTGATGGATGAATGCTGGATGATGATAATGATGAAGACGACCGACCGATGATGATGAGCTACAATGATGATGCTGATGATGATGATGATGCTGATTAGATAATAATGGTGATACTTGATGGTGTACGGTGATGATGATGATGATGATGATGATGATCACGATGACGAGAACGACGACGTTTCTAACGACGACTATGATGCGAGAAAGTGAAGATGATCATGATGATACGGACGACGATGATGATGATGAGATGGGTGATGATATGATAATGCGCTGCTGCTTGCAGCTGCTGCTGAGATGATTTGATGATAATGGTGGAAAATGATGATGATGTATCACGATGGTGGTAGATATGATGATGAATATGATATTTGATGAATAAATGATAATGACGATGATAAGAAGGCGATGGTGACGGTGATGAGGATGAATGATGACGAAACCACCGACGCTAACGACGACTAAAGATGGTGATGGTGATGATGACATGATGACGACGATGAAGACGTCGGTGATGGTGATGATGAAGGATGCTGCTGATGATGAACGATAAAGCAGACGACGATGATGGTGACGATGATTATAATGAATTACGATGACGGCACAAGGACGACGACGTGACGACGAGCGACGATGATATGAAGATGATGAGATGATTGAAGATGATGACGATGATACGAATATACCGAAAGACTTACGGTCTAAAAGCAGTCTGTTACAACCTTATATTTGACTTGGGGGGGGGGCAAAACTTAACACGAATAGCTGCCTTATCAACCCGTACTGACCGTAAGTAGACACAACACAGAAGAAAGAGGGGGATGGGTGAAGTGGGTGGGGGGTGGGGGTGGGGAGATAGGGGGAGGGGGGGAGTGGGTGAGGAGCTGAGGAGAGTGCCCTCTGTCCTCCTTTCTTCTCTTGCCTGTCTCTGTCTCTGTCTGCTGTCTGTCCTCTCTGTCTCTTCTGTCTCCTCTCCTCTCTCTCCATCCTCTCTTCCTCTCTCTCATCTCTCTCTCTCTCTCTCCTGTCGTTGGTGGGGGAGGGGGGGGGGCAAATATGACGATTATTATTGAATAAGGCTATGGCCACCAATTTCATTAAATTAAACATATCCTCGGCCTGAAAAGCCCCCCTAAAGGGACACTTCCCTCGAATATAGTTCTGGTCACAAAATAAAAAAGACTAGGGCCCAGAAACAACCCTCTAGATATATAACAAAAGATATTTTTCTTTTATATTACGCTACCAATATGATTAAAAAAAATATGCCTAAAAACTGATTGTATATCTGAGTGATTTTAATCCCATGTATGATTGAGACGGCCTCACAAATCCCCCCGCCTCCCTGCCCCCTCCGTTCGCTCCACCTCATCTTTCTACCTCTCTCCAACCTTCTCCCCCCGACCTCCCTGCGCCCTTTCTTACTCAGATCCCCTTCCTTCTGCCACTCCAAAACTGATTGTATCCCAAAGACAAAAAAAAAAAAAAACCAACAAAAAATAACGTTTACTCTGACTGCCACAGCATTTACCCTGAGAATTATGGCCCCAAACCAGACGCTTCCTCGTACAGCACAGAATACAGGGCCAACTGGTTTCACTTCGAAGGAACGTGGCGCTGATGTTACCAGTGGGACGCTGCAGGGGCGTGTGGGACGTATAAGCCGTTTTCCCCCACAGGACGGTCTGACGATTTCTGTTTGGCATCAGTGGCATGGGATGCTTCATGTGTTATTTTGCCCGTCACTCCACACACGCAGCGCACGCACGCACAGACACACACACTACACACACACACACACACGGCACTACACACACACAAACACACACACACACACACCACACACACTCACACACACACACAACACACACACACACACACCACACACCCAGCACAGCACACACACACACAACACACACACACACACACACACACACACACACACAGCACTTTTAAATCAAGTTACAGACACGTGCTTGATGGCACATACTCTTTCTTCTTCTTGCTCTTGTTGTTGTGGGTTGATGGGTTGTTGTTGTTGTACTTCTCTTCATCTGCTTCTGCAGCGCTGCTGCTGCTTCTTTCAAGATACGTACTTCGCATTTTCTCGCTTCGAACGGGCTTTCCCTGACCACCAAGATTGCAATTGTTTAATGCCTTATCTGAAACATTATTGTATGGCCAGTTATAGAATTTCTTGTCTCCAATTTCTTTTAATGTGTTAAAAGGATACATGTTAGTCATTATGAAAACATGTCAGAATAACACCAAACCATAGTACCACCAAACGAAACCCAGACGCTAGTGTACCATACATTAAAACACTGAAATCTGCAAGCGAATGTCCATCGATAATAAAACGAGCAAATTGGACATGGTGAGCGAACAAGTTTTAAACAAAGGGAGAAGAAAAAACCCAGAACACACCACAAAGGTGGGTAAAACGTAGAAGATGGAGGCCCCCACAAAAAAAAAGGGCAACAAAAATTAAAGAAAAGACAAAGAAAAAAAAGAGCGAAAGGCAAAACAAATTGAGGTTACAGGAACCCCCCCACCACCTCCCCCCCCCCCCCCGAAAAAAAGGATGTAGATGTTAAGCTTAACGTAGGTACAGCAGCTAACTTTTTACTCTAATTTCTCCATGATTGGTAGAATTGTGCTTGACTACATGTCCAGAGGTTCATGCTTCCTTAACTAAATTCTAATGTCTATTGCTTACTGCTGAGTAAACATTTCCTTGTTCTCCTCTCTGCTCCATAGGGGAGTAGAAACTGTTCTTAACACTCAAGCAATTAACGGGCAGTCAATGGAGAGGGGGAGGGGGAGGAGGAGGAGGAGTCAAATACAGAAGGCCGACATAACACCCTGAAATTTCTGAGTACCTACAAAGCAGTTAAGGGAGGCACATTCCCTCACAGCAGGAGAAAAAGCAAAGAGCTCCAAGAGCAGATTTTGGTAGCATTTCTGCTCAGTTTTAAAAGCGCAAATGATGAGCCGAACTGTGATAGTATTTATAGCGT
>CM031625.1:53732134-53742134 GCA_018398815.1 Conus ventricosus
GGCTCATCTGTCACAGACCCCCTGTGGCTTCCATCTGCTAAAAGAACAGGCAGCAATGCGCTTTCTTGAAGCGAAACCAATTCTCCGCGACATTCCATTCTATGTTGCCAGAAATCGCGCGTTTAGTCTGTCTCCGGGGTGAACTTGGCAGTGACTAATGTTGCTGGGGTTTTTTCGCTTTAAAAAGAAAACAACAACAGAATTTGCTGCATTCATATTCAAAGGAGTGTGAAAGACATATGCAACGAGTTGAAGACCCCCACTGGATTCGACGCACCTCCTGGAATTCCTTCGTGTGTATGCATTGTTGCAAGTAGAGAGACAAAAAATGCTTTATCCAGGGGGGGAAAAGGTTCCACGTATTGCAGACGTTTTCCCTCCTATGTCAAATCATCTTCAGACAACTTTGAAAATGCGTCACAGGGACACCTCTGATTTATTGACTGGAATTGGAATGGAAATATCATTTTGAAGTGTGGTTCAATCGCAGTGAAACAAAGGACGCTGTCGGACGAGGGGTGGGAGTGGAGGGTGGGGGTGGGAACAAACAGCAGGAGTCTAGAATCAGCTGCAGCTGTGTGACTCTTTGATTTTGGTGATGCTGGGGTCGCAGTGTGTGTGTGTGTGTGTGTGTGTGTGTGTGTGTGTGTGTGTGTGTGTGTGTGTGTGTGTTTGCATGAATATGTCTGTATTTGTGTGTTGTGTGTGTGTGTGTGTGTGTGTGTGTGTGTGTGTGGTGGTGTGTCTTCATATGTGTTTGCGTGGGCGCGCGCGCCGGTGTGTGTGTGTGTGTGTGTGTGTGTGTGTGTGTGTGTGTGTGTGTGTGTGTGTGTGTGTGGTGAAAGTTGTTCCAATCTTTTGTACCAGACAGATTAAATCCAATGGAATGGAAATGTTTGTCGGTTTCAACTGGTTCAAAACTAAGATCATAGGTGAGGCTAGAATACCTAAAACCGAGCCGTAGAAGGTAGCTCCAATATAAGAAAATGTGTTGGTAATCTCAACGATAGAAAGTCTATAAAAACAAATGAATGAACAGACAGGTGGGCAGTTGGTATTCATGTCTCGGAAACGCTTACTTGGGATTTAACCCTTCTCTAGGTCAGATTTAGGCTGTGTAGACATTCCTGTTGCCAGCCAGGTCAACTCCAGGACAGGACAGTGTTTAATGCCGCTTCACATTCCCTTTTGATCGTGCTGGCACTTGTCTGTTAGATCAGGGAGAGGAAAATTAGGCTTCCATTCTAAAAAGTTTTTTGTCAGATTGATTCTTTTTGATGGGGTTAAGCATTCCATTCGTGCCCTGTCCTTTTAGTGGAAAGGTTGGAGAAGGGATCGGAATTAAAACCCTCTGGATGACTGACATTGACACCCCAAGGAGCCAAGTCAAATAACAAAGGGATGTTTGAAAGGAGGGCTTGACCCCTTAAATTTTTGGGGGTTTTTTAAAAAGGGGGGACGTATTTTCGGCAAATAAACGCTCATAAATGCTCCCAAAAACCCACAGAGATCACCTCAGCGAAAAACTGCGAAAAAAAAGGGCAGAATTCCAGAACCCAAAGCGCCCCCCAACGAATTTTTTGGCAGATATGAACGTTTGGGTGGAAAAGAAAGCAAATGTAAAAGCGCGGCTGCCCCAAACGCATGAAAATTTTCACGAGGCCCCTTCGCCCTCTATGACCAAAGCTACGGGGTCGCCCCCCATCGTGCTTCTGACCAACCACTGCTGACGTGAGACTGAATTCTTGCTCGGGGGGCGAGTCTTAAATCCCCCTTTTAAAATGAGTTCTAAATTTTTTGAAGAAGCAATCGCGGGCCCCCCCAACGCCGGCGGGAATCCTGAAAGCGCGGGGACTCTGAAGCAGAAGTGTTTTGGGCCATCCAAAGGCCAGCTCTGCCTTAGCAGCCCCAAAAGATTTTTGGGAAAAACCATGGCATAAAATTTCGCACAAGGTTGGTGTATAGAGGGGGTTTTGAGTGCCCCCCTCTTCTGTTGTGAGCGTGGATACGTACCGCCGCACCCCAACAACTCAACTGTTCCATAAACGATGCTTTGTGCAAGATTGAAGCACAAATGGCAAAAGAGTGTCCAACCTACGGGCCCTGAAGGAGTGTGCTTCCCCATATTGGTTATACCATAAATACCCACCCCCATGGCCGCCATTCCGAATGAGAACACAAATTCCAGAGATGCTGCTTAGGACAACTAAGGGAAGGGACTTTGGACCAAAAGGCCTCTCAAAAATACAAGGACACATAAACGAAACCCTAGAAGCGGGCAAACGACCTGTTCCGGGGAAAGATGTCGCCCTTGACAGAACATGGGGAAGAACAGGTACACAGACAAAGACTTTGAGTGCAACAGAGCCCCGCCACCGGGAAAGAGGTATCGGGGAAAAGGGGCCCATTTGCGGACTCCATTCCATCAGCCCTGTGGAAGACATTGTCCCCTCAAGAATTGTTTTCATTCTCACATGAAGCCCACTCAGCAGGGACTGCCTGCCACTATCCGTCGGACAGACGGAGAATCCATCACAATCAAAATCACAACATCATTTTCGGCAAGGAAAAACCCTTTCGGGTGGTTTGATAGCTTTCCCCTGTTTTTTTGCTTTGATGATGTTAAACTCAAAACCGTATATGGATTATCACCATTTTGGGGTTTTTTCAAATTTCGGCGTGGCCTACCCGAGACCACACCGTCATCTCATGACATTTAGAGCTTCGCCCCCTCAAACAACAAATTTTTCTTTGTGCGCCTAGGCCCCCGCAAAATTTTTCCTTCTCCGATTAGCCCCCTTTCAAAAGCGGAGCTAACCTGCACCCCCTGCATTCCTAAAGCTTTTGGAACAAGCAAAAAGGGAAACAAAAACAGGGGAATAACTGGCTTTATGTACCTGCCAATGAAACCCCTTTCAAGGGAGGCACTCCCGATTGAGTTATTTTTTTGGCGTTTGTGACTGTGCACTCCAATAATGAATAAAGCCGAGGGGTTTTAAGGGGCATTTAAATCAATTAAATTTTCGAAGGCAAAAATTTTCCCTCGGGGGAAAAAATTCAGTTCAGACTGAGTGTCCTGCCCTTTCCTCGTTTTAAAAAAGATTGTTTTCCTTTGAACTTAAGGGTCCAAACAAATTTAACAAATTCTTCTATTTTTTTAAAATTTCAAAAATGTTAAAAAATCAGTTTTACTCTCTCTCTCTCTCCTCTTCCCCTCTTCTCTCTCTCTCCTCTCTCCTATCCTCTTCTTCTCCCACTGTTATGGTGTGTGGTTGTGTGTGTGTGTGTGTGTGTTAAGAGAAGAGAGAGAGAGGGAGAGAAAGAGAGAGAGAGAAGAAGAGAGAGAGAGAGAAAGGGCCATAAATACAAAATCGATTCTTACACAAATATTTAAAAGGAAAATGAAGGTTATGCCAAAATTTCCCCTTCTCTTTTGTTTTCTAACCATCCAATCGTTTACCCCCACCCGATCCCTAATTTGAACCCCCTACCCCTTTTTCCCGTTATTCCTTCTTTTTTTCCCCCCCCTCCCCTCCCCCCCCCCCCCCCCCCCCCCCCCTTTTTTCCTGATTTTGGTGTACGCAATTTTAAAAAGGCGCCTAGCTCGATAAGGGGAGAGAGAGAAAGAGAGAGAGAGAGGAGAGAGAGAGAGAGAGAGAGAAAGAGGGGGGGGGGTAATGGGCCCCAAAAGCATGGTTTCCCGTCTTCCGTCTTGTTTATCCTCTCCTCTTCTGTATGCGTCCCCCCCCCCCCTCCCTCTCTTCTCTCTCTTCCTTTCCCCCCCCTCTCTGTCTCTCTCTCCCTCTAATCGCCTAAAAGGGGTTTTTGGGGCTGTATTTGGGCAGGCTGTCAAGTTTTATTCCCTCCCATTCCCTCACCCCCCCTGCAGGGCCTCCGGTCTCCTCTGAGCCCCACCCCCCGCATCCATCATTCCGGAAACCCTGCCGGTGGCGTCTGGGGGCAGCACGTGGCCGCGAGGCCCGGGGGTTTCCTGGGTTTAATCCCAAAGGGGGGGCCGAGATAGGGCCCCCGGGGCCCCGGGTTTATGGGGGGCACTGATGAGGATAGGGGAGGTTTTGTGTGACTGGTTCAAGAACGAAAAAGAATGAAAAAATAAATAAAAAAATGGTAATAAAACCTCTTTCTTCTCTCTCTCTCTCTCTTTCCTCTTTTCTCTCTCTCTTCTTTTTGTGGTGGGGGGCGCGGCGCACACGCCTGGTGTGGTGTGGGGAGGGGGGGGGGGGGGGCCGCGCGCGCGCGGCAGAGAGAGAGAGAAGAGAGAGAGAAGAGAGAGTGGGGGTGTGTTGTTTTTGTGGTTGTGGGGTGTGTGTGTGTGGGCGTTGGGGTTTTGGAGAGGGTAACAGGGAGGGGGGGGGGGAAAGAACCCGGAGGGGGGGCTGGGGGTCTTTGATTGTTTTGCGGGGAAATTTTTCTTTTTGTGTTTTGGTTTTGAGAAGGACGAAAGGGGCAGATCAACTAGAAGAAAAGAGTGTACCTTTGTGCGTGTCTTGTTCTCTTCATTTTACTGGTCTAGGTCCTACTCTTTTTCTGCTTCCACTCTTTCTTTCGTTCGTTGGTTCACTCGTTCTTCATTCTATATTTGTTTTTCCCCCTTTCTTTCTTTTTGTCTCTTTCTTTATTTTCCCTTTTTTTTCTTCTTTTCAACTTTGGATTCTCTCTTGAGGCACATAAGACCGTATGGCGAAAGCTTGGCTGTGTCTGGAGTGGCACTGTCTTCATCTGTCCGTGGGCAGGGTGGTTGGGTCTGTGGGGTGTGCTCGGCAGCTGGAGGGTGGTGTTTTTCGCCGTGGGCTCTGCAGTCATGAAATACGGGCTGGTACACCCATGGGGATGCTACTTTAAGGCTGTTATGAGCTGCATCTGTAGTCTAATTTACCTCTGTTCAGGAGCAGTTATGTCCTTGATATCTTAATGGAGTGTCCTGCGCGTGCCTGTACCCATCGTCAACACAGCGCAGGCCTCCAGGGGTGGTACAGGACTGCTCTAAAGGCAGGTGAAGACAGTGCTTCTCTGGGTCCTCCCCAGCACCTTCGGGTGTTTCTTTTTCTTCTTTGCCTTAACTAGGCTGACCCTGGAGAAAGGTCCAGTGACGGTGAGGAAAGACCCATGACCACAGGGAAAGTCCTGTTGACAGTGGGAAAGACTACAACTTTGGATTCTCTCTTGAGGGCACATAAGACCGTATGGCGAAAGCTTGGCTGTGTCTGGAGTGGCACTGTCTTCATCTGTCCGTGGGCAGGGGTGGTTGGGTCTGTGGGGTGTGCTCGGCAGCTGGAGGGTGGTGTTTTTCGCCGGTGGGCTCTGCAGTCATGAAATACGGGCTGGTACAACCATGGGGATGCTACTTTAAGGCTGTTATGAGCTGCATCCTGTAGTCTAATTTACTCTGTTCAGGAGCAGTTATGTCCCTTGATATCTTAATGGAGTGTCCTGCGCGTGCCTGTACCCATCGTCAACACAGCGCAGGCCTCCAGGGGTGGTACAGGACTGCTCTAAAGGCAGGTGAAGACAGTGCTTCTCTGGTCCTCCCCAGCACCTTCGGGTGTTTCTTTTTCTTCTTTTTCCCCTTTCTTTCTTTTTGTCTCTTTCTTTATTTTCCCTTTTTTTTTCTTCTTTTCTCCCACAAGTATTTGCGGCGAACATTTCTGTTGATCTTCTTTCTTCTTCTTCTTCTTCTCTCACTTCTCCTCCTCTCCTCCTCCTCTCCTCCTCCTCCTCCCTCCCTCCCTCCCTCCCTCAGTTGTCATGATTTTTCTTCTTCTTCTTCTTCTTCTTCTCTCTTCGTTGTCGTCGTCGTCGTCGCTGTCTTCTTCTTCTTCTTCCGGTCGGAATATTATCCTTCCTCACCCTCAGCGATCTTCATTCAGAGCATTATCAGCTCATGGTGTGTGAACACGGTCATCCATGCCCTCGGCGTACAGGGTCTACTCTTTGGAGGATAGTTATCGGAATTAAATGTGTGGAGGATGTTATGTGTACATCCCCCACACACAGAACCTTTGGTTTGTAGTTTCATTGAAAAACGTTCAGGCAATGGGATCAGAAACGATGTGTAACTCTGAGCGGAACAAAAAATCCTTTCAGCCCAGTGACTCTCCAGAGAGACTCCTCACCATCATCAACACTGAGGCAGTCTGCCAGCTGAGCCATTCCACAGCGCTGCTTTGCTCTGTCTGAAAACGCCCTGTGCTGTTGGTGAGAGCAGGCCACAGCCCAGGCTGACGTTTTTCATTCCAGTTACCATTGCAGTTTCATTGGCTACTCTCCTCTTAGTGCGTCACACGGGTCACGTGACAAATTATGGAAGATGTTCGAGGATTTTACAACGCCAGAGAAAAAAAAAAATCTGCATTCAGTGGAAACCTTTGTCTTTATGGTGAAGTGTTTCTGGTTAAATGGTTTCTGATTGTCTTTCCAGCTGAAACAACACACATCTAAAAACAAATCTGCATTCAGTGGAAACCTTTGTCTTTCTGGTGAAGTGTTTCTGGTTAAAGGGTTTCTGGTTGTCTTCCTAGCTGAAACAACACACATCTATGCAGGAACCCTTGACGCAACCGACCCAGGGGATTTCTGAACAGGTTGACTATGACTTTCACACTCATTTCAATCTGAATGCAGCGAATTGGGGTTCCTTTTCTTTAGGGAAGATAAAAAAAGAGTAAATGCCAAGCTCACCCTGAGGACAAGACGTACATACGATGGAATGTCGTGGAGAACTGGCATCGCATCAAGAAACGCATGGCTGCCTGTTTATGTATCTTTTCTTAGCAGATGGAAGCCACAGGAGATCTGTGACAGATGAGCCGTATCCTGGCAACAGATCTGACTGGGGGTTTGTTGCGTAACAGTAAAAACATTGAAAGCAGGTGTGTGACGTATTGTCTTATGTGGGTTTTGTTTTTATTTCAAAGTGAGTCAATGTTGGCCCCCTTTTTTTTCTACAATGTGTCTGTAAATATGGCTGATGTTTACTATCTTCAGTTTGCCTCTTCAGATAAGTTCAGTTAGTTTTTTTTTAATGGCTCAACGCTAGACATCTATGAGAAGGAGGTGGAGCAGAGACATGGAGACAAGGGAGAAACCCAACAACGTGCAGCCCTCTTCACAACAGGCTGCCTCAGAAGACATCTCCAGAGGCACTGGCCAGACACCATTCTCAACACTGACCTCGGGTTGACTCCACTCGCCGGCCCCGCCAACGAGGAGCTCAGAACAGGAAGATGGGATGGATCGGACCCATTCCCAGGACCCTGTATCAACACATCACCAGACAAACCTTGAAGAGGACCGCCCAAAGCCAGCAGCGGTCAGGATGACACAGAAACAGCTGATTGGTGACGGCACATGCAGCAGACAGCCAGGGGAGGGGACACAACTGGGACAGGGACAGAGGAAGGGGAGGGGACACAGCTGGGGACAAGAACAGAGGAAGGGGAGGGGACACAGCTGGGAACAAGAACAGAGGAAGGGGGAGGGACACAGCTGGGGACAGGGACAGAGGAAGGGAGGGGACACAGCTCGGGACAGGGACAGAGGAAGGGGGAGGGACACAGCTGGGGACAAAAACAGAGGAAGGGGGAGGGGACAAAGCTGGGACAGGTACAGAGGAAGGGGGGGGGGACACAGCTGGGGACAAGGACAGAGGAAGGGGGAGGGGACACAGCTGGGACAAGAACAGAGGAAGGGGGAGGGGACACAGCTGGGACAAGAACAGAGGAAGGGGGACGGGACACAGCTGGGGACAAGAACAGAGGAAGGGAGGGGACACAGCTGGGGACAGGGACAGAGGAAGGGGGAGGGGACACAGCTGGGGACAAGAACAGAGGAAGGGGGAGGGGACACAGCTGGGGACAAGAACAGAGGAAGGGGGAGGGGACACAGCTGGGGACAGGGACAGAGGAAGGGAGGGGACACAGCTGGGGACAGGGACAGAGGAAGGGGAGGGGACACAGCTGGGGACAAGAATAGAGGAAGGGGGAGGGGACACAGCTGGGGACAGGGACAGAGGAAGGGGAGGGGACACAGCTGGGGACAGGGACAGAGGAAGGGGGAGGGACACAGCTGGGACAGGGACGAGGAAGGGGAGGGGACACATGGGACAGGACAGAGGAAGGGGAGGGACACACTGGGACAGGACAGAGGAAGGGGAGGGGACACAGCTGGGGACAGAGGAAGGGGGAGGGACACAGCTGGGGACAAGAACAGAGGAAGGGGGAGGGGACACAGCTGGGGACAGGGACAGAGGAAGGGGGAGGGGACACAGCTGGGGACAGGGACAGAGGAAGGGGAGGGGACACAGCTGGGGACAGGGAAAGAGTAAGGGGAGGGGACACAGCTGGGGACAGGGACAGAGTAAGGGGAGGGGACACAACTGGGACAGGGATATAGGAAGGGGAGGGGACACAGCTGGGGACAGGGACAGAGGAAGGGGGAGGGGACACAGTGGGGACAAAACAGAGGAAGGGGAGGGGACACAGCTGGGGACAGGGACAGAGGAAGGGGGAGGGGACACAGCTGGGGACAAGAACAGAGAAGGGGGAGGGGACACAGCTGGGGACAAGAACAGAGGAAGGGAGGGGACACAGCTGGGGACAAGAACAGAGGAAGGGGAGGGGACACAGTGGGGGACAGAACAGAGGAAGGGGGAGGGGACACAGCTGGAGACAAGACAGGGGAAGGGGAGGGGACACAGCTGGGGGCAAGAACAGAGAAGGGGGAGGGGACACAGCTGGGGACAGGGACAGAGGAAGGGGGAGGGGACGACAGCTGGGGGCAAGAACAGAGGAAGGGAGGAGGACACAGCTGGGGACAAGAACAGAGGAAGGGGGAGGGGACACAGCTGGGGACAGGGACAGAGGAAGAGGAGGGGACACAGCTGGGGACAGGGACAGAGGAAGGGGAGGGGGGACACAGCTGGGGACAGAGGAAGAGAAGGGGGGGACACAGCTGGGGACAGGGACAGAGGAAGAGGAGGGGACACAGCTGGGGACAGAGGACAGAGGAAGGGGAGGGGAACAGCTGGGGACAAGGGACAGAGGAAGAGGGGGAGGGACACAGCTGGGGACAGGGACAGAGGAAGGGGAGGGACACAGCTGGGACAAGAACAGAGGAAGGGGAGGGGACACAGCTGGGGACAAGACAGAGGAAGGGGAGGGGACACAGCTGGGGACAGGGACAGAGGAAGAGGAGGGGACACAGCTGGGGACAGGGACAGAGTAAGGGAGGGGACACAGCTGGGGACAGGAAGAGTGAAGGGAGGGGACACAGCTGGGACAGGGATATAGGAAGGGAGGGGACACAGCTGGGGACAGGGATAGAGGAAGGGGAGGGGACACATGGGACAGGGACAGAGAAGGGGGAGGGACACAGCTGGGGACAGAGGAAGAGGAAGGAGGAGGGGACACAGCTGGGGACAGAGGAAGATGAAGAGGAGGGACACAGCTGGGGACAGAGACAGAGGAGAGGAGGGGACACAGCTGGGGACAGAGGACAGAGAAGGAGGAGGGGACACAGCTGGGACAGGACAGAGAAAGGGGATGACAACTGGCAGGGAAAGGAAGGGGAGGGACAAGCTGGGACAGGATAGAGAAGGGAGGGGACAGGGGGGAAGGGACAGGAGGAAGGGAGGGACACAGTGGGACAGAGGAAGAGAGAGGAGGGACACAGTGGGGACAGAGGAAGTGAGAGAGGGGAAAGCTGGGGACAGAAGAGAGAAAGAGGAGGGAAAGCTGGGGAAAGGAGAGAAAGGAGGGAAGAGGAAGAGAAGAGAGGGGACGAGTGGGGGGACAGAAGAAGAGAAGAGTGGGAGGACAGAGAAGAGAAGAGGAGGGACAGAGCTAGGCAGAGGAAGAGAGAGGGGACAGCTGGAAGAGGAGAGAGGGAAGAGCGGGAAGAAGAAGAGAGGGGACAAGCTGGGCAGGAAGAAGAGAGGACAGCTGGACAGGACAGAGAGAGGGGACAGGGGACAAAAAGAAAG
>CM031625.1:53744634-53760961 GCA_018398815.1 Conus ventricosus
TGCCAGCATTTACCCTGAGAATATGGCCCCAAAACAGACGCTTCCTCCGTACCAGCAGCAGAATGTCAGGGCCAACTGGTTTCACTTCAAGGAACGTGGAGCTGATGTTACCAGTGGGACGCTGCAGGGGCGTGTGACGTATAAGCCGCGTTTTCGCACAGAGGCATGGGATTTCATGTTGGCATCAACAGCAGGATGCTTCATGGACACATTTCACCCCCTATCACACCCACACACACGCACGCCACACTCACACACAACACACAACACACACCACACACGCACACACACACACACACACACACACACACACACCACACACACACACACACACTTTTAATCAAGTTACAGACACGTGCTAACATGCATACTCTTTCTTCTTCTTGCTCTTGTTGTTGTTGTTGTTGTTGTTGTTGTTCTTCTTCTTCTGCTTCTGCTGCTGCTGCTGCTGCTTCTTCAGATACGTATCTCATTTTCCGGCTTCGATCGGGCTTTCCCTGACCACCAAGATTGCATTGTATGCCTTATCTGAAACATTATTGTATGCCAGTATAGAATTCTTTCACCAATTTCTTTTAATGTGTTAAAAGGAGTACATGTAGCATTATGAACATGTCAGTACACCAAACCTTAGTACCAAAAGAAACCCAGACGCTATGTACCATACATTAAAACACTGAAATCTGCAAGCGAATGTCCATCGATAATAAAACGAGCAAATTGTACATGGTGAGCGAACATGTTTTAAACAAAGGGAGAAAAAAAACCCAGAACACACCAAAAAGGTGGGTAAAACGTAGAAGTATGGAGGCCCCACAAAAAAAAAGGAAACAAAAATTAAAGAAAAGACAAAGAAAGAAAAAGAGCAAAGGCAAAACAAATTGGAGGTTACAGGACCCCCCCCCCCCCCCCCCCCCCCCCCCCGAAAAAAAGGATGTAGATGTTAAGCTTGAACGTAGGTACAGCAGCTAACTTATTTACTCTATTTCTCCTATGATTGGGTAGAATTGTCTTGACTACATGTCTGAGTTCATTGCTTCTTACTCAATTCTAATTCTATTGCTTCCTGCTGAAGTAAACATTTCCTTTGTTCTCCTCTCTGCTCAGTAGGGGAGAGAAACTGTTCTAACACTCAAGCAATTATGACGGGGCATTCAATGGAGAGGGGGAGGGGGAGGAGGAGGAGGGAGTCAAATACAGAAGGACGACATAACTCCCTGAAATTTCTGAGTCCTACATAGCAGTTAAGGGGCACATCCTCTCACAGCAGGAGAAAAACAAAGAGCTCCAAGAGCAGATGTTTGGTAGCATTTCTGCTCAGTTTTAAGCGCAAATGATGACCCGAAACTGTGATAGTGATTTTATAGCGTTTTTGTGCATCTTTCTAATTGTGGTGTGTGTCCTCGCTGTCAACCACACACACACATACACACACACACACACCAAAAGCGAATTTCAATGTTTTCTCACTCTCTCAGTGTCTCTGTCTGTCTATCCCCCTTATGCCCCCCCCCCCCCCCCCCTCTTAATTGTCTGTCTGTCTCTCTGCCTCCCTTGCACCTGGTTTTCCTTCCCCGTCCCTTCCTTCTTTCTTTCTCTTCAATTACCATTTGACTGTTGGCCGACCTGTCCCTCGTTCCGTCTCTTTTTCTCTCTGTTCATCCCCCTCTTCCATCTCACTCTCTCTCTCTCTCTCTCTCTCTCTCTCTCTCTCTCTCTCTCTCTCTCCTCTCTCTCTCGTTGTGCGTGTGGTGGTGTGTGTGGGTGGGTGTGTGTGTGTGTGTGTGTGTGTGATCTTTTTTCATATTTTTTTTTTTAGTAATCAATTAATTTATTCTTGATAGTTGTTTCATATCCCTTTTTTCTCTAAGCTCATGTATTCGTCAATATTGAAGGAGGAACAAGCTCATCCATGTTTTCATGTATTTTTAAAGATAATTATGTTTGTTTGTATGGTTTACTAGCTGGACATGCTTAGTTAGTTGCTAGTCACTCTTAGTCCCTCGGCGGTGCAAGGGCCGGATGTAAACAAGCATATATTTGCTTATCTGTTACTCTTAAAAATATCATCATCCTCATCATCATCATGACTTCTTCGTCTCTTCCTCTGTCATTCTTCTTTCTCCCTTACATTCCCTTCCTTAAAGTTTCCTAGTCTTATCATAAATACTTGTGGTAGTCTGTTTCTGCTCGACTCCTCCTCCGTTTGTTGTCTTCGACTCTCATTGACACAGCAAGCTGTGTTGCCCCCCCCCCTCCCATCCACCCCACTTCACTCTACCCCCCTCTCCCTCCTTGCTTTGCACGGGTCTGCTTAGCTAACACGCTCACTTCCTGTGCTTGACGTGTCAGCTGTTTGACCAGAGTGTCATGTCAAAATCTCTTTCCAAGCGTCAGTGTTGTTGTCTTTCACAATATGTCTGGATTACAGTTATTCCGTTCATTATTTGAAATGTCGCGGCTACAAGGTCAGTGTTGATTTCATATTGTTTTGTTGGGTTTTTTTCTCCCTTTCTCTGCCCCCTTCCCTCTTCTCCCTCCTTCTCCTTACCTCCCTACCTTGAATCTCTGTCTCTCTTCCCTCTCCCTTTCTCTCTAGTTCCCTCAGTCCCTCTATTTCTATCTCTCTGTGTCTCTCTTTCTCTCCTCTCTTTCTTTCTTCTCTCCCCTACCGCCCCCCTCCCCCCCCCTCCCCCCCCCCCCCCCCCCCTCTCCTCTCTCAGTCAGTGACACAGGACAAATCTGTGGTATAACTACTGACATTTTCAATGACATCATGACGTGATAACAACCGTCAGAAGAAATGAAAAGACTACATCATGTTTCAAGCCAAACGAAGAACGCCCACGTACATAACTAAACTGGTGCAAATCTTGTGGTTCGTTTGTTCATGTTAGGCGGATTTCGTACACAGACTTTTAGAGATTTGTTTGGTTTCGCTGCAGTCGCCTCACTGTCCAAGAAACTGGTGCAGACTGTGGCGGTGTTCTCTGGCAGTGAGTGTTCGACGTCTGCTGTCTTGGACTTTCCCGTAATGTGCGTTCCATAGTGTGAAGACAATTGCTTGTGTAATTCCTTTTCATATGCTATTTCCCATCTGTTAAAATTGTTCAGTTTTGATCATGTTCCTCACCTCTCCTCTACCGTGGGAAAGGGCGGAGAACCAACACAGCAAATATTCTTATTCGTATTCCTATTCTCTCTCTCTCTCTCTCTCTCTCTCTCTCTCTCTCTCTCTCTCTCTCTCTTATAGTGTGTGTGTGTGGGGTGTGTGTAATAACAATAACAATAACAATAACAATGGTTTATTCAGTTTTTGCAGGCCCTCTGGCCCATTTTGAACAGGAGAACTGAATTGCACAATAATTAGCATGGAATAGGTGAGTTTGAAAGAGTATACCGACAAAGAAACAAGAATACACGGCAAAGTAAACGTTTACCTTACAAATCAGTTATAGACAGAGATTTCATTTCCTTAATTTTAGGGATTCAGTAATGTAAACTGCAACTTTGAATAACAATTCATTTGACATATTTCTGCCCAATAACTGTATCTTAAATTCCGATGGAAAACGATAATAATACAAGGGTATGAATTTCCTGCGAGGTGTGGAATATTTAGGACAAATTAACATGAAATGACATAAATCTTCAATACAATGACCACCCACACTGTTTACAAAATGGATCAGTGATTTGTTGAGTCGAGTGACACACACTGTTCAGAGGTAGCCGATTGCATCTAAACAGACACAAAACACGACGATGTTCGCGAGCAGACAACTGACTCACATAACCGGCCATTATTAACTCTGGGTGATACATACAATAGTCAGGGTATGATGAAAGCGAAGAATGCCAGTCTTGAAAATACGAATCCTTCAAACGTTGTTTGAGCAGATCTATAAAACATTGAGCATTTCCTACATTCTGCATCTGCCATACATATCCAAAGCCATAAGTGCACAATAGCAGTCTTACACGTGTAACCCAGTTTTTTCTACCAGAGTGATCGTGCATTTGCAACATTTTATAGCATTGTTTTGGATATCTGTTGTCGGACATAGACACAAGCCTGCACCAATATTTCACAAGTCGAAGATATGTATCAATATAGATAGGATATCTACCACACTCCCCAAGGGCAATGTTGTTTTTGACATCCCTTCCAACCCCTAAAATCATCTTGCAAATTTAATCTGGACTTTTTCAATAGCATCATATTTTTGAAACCCCCATATTCAGAACCATACAACAGAATTGGCTTTACTTTCGTGTCAAAAATTTTGAATAACGTAGCAACTGGAATTCCTTGAAGTTTAACATGCAGTCTTATTAATTCCTGCCACTGCTCTCAAAGCCTTACCTGACAGATTTTCTGCACACCTGGACCAGTTTAATGTGGCCGAGAATAAACGCCAAGATAGTTGTATCTAGGTTCAACCTGAATCTGCTTACCATCATACCACCATTTCTCAGTTGATTTAATGAAACCACCATTTTTGAACACAACCACTCTGTTTTATCCATATTCACAGTCAGACCCCATTTACGGCAGTATTTTATCCAGACTGTGTGTGTGTGTTGTGTGTGTGTGTGTGTGTGTGTGGTGTGTGTGTGTGTGTGTGTGTGTGATGTTGTTGTTTTAACGGAGCTGTTTGTCTGACTGTACAGGAGTCCTGAAGAAGCCTTTACAGGCGAAAGCTTGACACATAGAAATTGAACTCCCTGGACGGTGTTGCCACTAAAACGTGTTGTTGTTCAGCATCATGACACACGCAGACACACACCCACACACACACACACGCACGCACGCACGCACGCACAGCACGCACGCACGCACGCACAGCACGCACGCACGCACGCACGCACGCACGCACGCACATGCATATACACACACACACATATATAAATAGATAGCCATATATATATATATATATATATATATATATATATGTATAGCCAGCTTTTCTTTCCACTGAATTGCGTAGGTTAATTCTGGATCCTCTTCGGTTCTCTCAGAGGTGGAGAAACTGGAACCCTCTTTGCTGCTTCCTTCTCGTATTTCACCCCCACGGTGACACCAGAACATTGATACCGTTCACCTTTAATCCCAGGGAGTCGCTTCTATCACCGCACCGCCGACGATTCCATAAGATGCTAAACAGATTGGGTTCCCCAATACCTCCCTGTGGTATACCCCGCTGCCTTCGAGTCAGCCGCCTTGGTTACTGTCACTGTCCTTTTTGGAAAGAAATGCGGGATTGCAGAAATGAGCGCGCCACTCGCTGACCTAGAAAGGTGCTTCAGGATGATTGCCATTGGGGTTGTGCGACTTCTGATGGTCTGGTGCCCACACTGTTTGGAGCACAGCCTGACTATTCTGTGATGATATAACCGAAGGGACATGCGTACTTTCAAAAGATAGGAATAAGTTGAGAACAAGAAAGGTATACAGGCAGACAGAAAAAGAAAGGAAGGAAGAAAGAGAGAAAGAAAGGAAGGAAGAAAGAATGAAAGAAAGAAAGAAGGATTGAAGAAGGGAGAAAGAGAGAAAGAAGATGGCAGGAAAGAAGGGAGAAAGAGAGAAAGGAGGAAGGAAGGAAGGGAGAAGGAATAAGCAAAGCAATTAAAGTCGGTTATCTACCAAAGTTTGATCAATAATTGAAGCAGACTTACCTTTTTTCTGTGGCAGGGGCCATCTCTCGTGCCCCGCTGTCTTCAACCCCAGGCAGCAAGACAGGTCAAGACGGCTGGAGACGGAGTCAGATGCAGTGGCTGACCATGATGTCTTTCCTGTCTCAACCGTGCTCTCTGCACTCCACAATGCATTGCTGGGAGTCGCCTTTCTGCCCGTTGAATCAGTTTGTGATTTCCTCAGCGCAGTCCGCCGCGTCCAGTCTGCACATGCTTAGGCAGACAAGTTCTATCTCACCGAGGGTTTGGGACCCGTCGGCTACCCTCACCTGGTTCTGTCAGCCTCCCACAGCTGTTGCCCTCACCTGGTTCTGCCAGCCTGCCACAGCTGTTGCCCTCACCTGGTTCTGCCAGCCTGCCACAGCTGTTGCCCTCACCTGGTTCTGCCAGCCTGCCACAGCTGTTGACCTCACCTGGTTCTGCCAGCCTGCCACAGCTGTTGCCCTCACCTGGTTCTGCCAGCCTGCCACAGCTGTTGCCCTCACCTGGTTCTGCCAGCCTGCCACAGCTGTTGCCCTCACCTGGTTCTGCCAGCCTGCCACAGCTGTTGCCCGGGTGGGGGCCGCTGTCCCATGTCAACAACAACGGGGAGCCACAGGTGGGAGCCGAGTGCCCAGAGAGGACCAGAGATGGATGTGCAGCCCTAAGGACTTGCCGGGCACCCCCACCAGAGATGCTGCCTCTACTGGACACCCCTGGACTCCACCAGAGTTGCTGCCTCTGCTGGACCCCTGGACTCCACCAGAGATGCTGCCTCTACTGGACACCCCTGGACTCCACCAGAGATGCTGCCTCTGCTGGACACCCCTGGACTCCACCAGAGATGCTGCCTCTGCTGGACACCCCTGGACCCCACCAGAGATGCTGCCTCTACTGGACACCTCTGGACTCCACCTGAGATGCTGTCTCTGCTGGACACCCCTGGACCTCACCAGAGATGCTGCCTCTGCTGGACACCCCTGGACCTCACCAGAGATGCTGCCTCTGCTGGACACCCTGGACCTCACCAGAGATGCTGCCTCTGCTGGACACCCTGGACTCCACCAGAGATGCTGCCTCTGCTGGACACCCCTGGACTCCACCAGAGATGCTGCCTCTGCTGGACACCCCTGGACTCCACCAGAGATGCTGCCTCTGCTGGACACCCCTGGACTCCACCAGAGATGCTGCCTCTGCTGGACACCCCTGGACCTCACCAGAGATGCTGCCTCTACTGGACACCCTGGACTCGGATGGTTTTGGACGAGAGAGTGAGGTCGACGAATTGCGCAACTCCTCCTTACCTTAAGCAAAGTCACAGCGCAAGTCACGTCTGTCATCATCATCGTCATCATCCATCCCTAATCACCTCACCCCTATCTTATTCCTAAGTCCTGTGGCGAAGAAGCAGGTGTGGGTACACTGGTAGCCGTAGTCGAAAACCTGCACACAGGCGGCTCAGGCCATAGGGTCGTTCTCCACTGAACTGGAGCAGCATTGGAGTTGGGCAGCCACCAGAGCGACTGAGCAGCCCTTGTTAGGATAGCACTGCTCACCTCTGTAGCATGAGGAAGGGGTAGAAAAAGGTGTCCTAAACATTACCTGCTCCATTCTTCCCTAGCCAGCCTACCACAGCTGGAGGGGACCCTATAACAGCGGTCGAAATTCAGAGAGGAAAAAGAGTGGATTGTTCCTTTCACCCTCGGAACATGGAATGTGTGCACCCTTCTGGATAGAGACGATTCAGAGGCCTCCGAGGAGAACGACTTTAATTGGAAAAGACCTCGCCATGTAGTCTATAACATCGACATCGCAGCTTTGAGTGAGACCTGGCTTTCGGGACAGGGCGAACTTTGTGAAAGGGGCTCTGGTCATACCTTTATTTTGAGCGGAAGAGGAAGTGAAGAGCGACGAGGAGCTGGTGTCGGCTTTGCAGCGAAGACAGCTGTTGTTGGCAAGCTGGCTGGCCCTCCAGAGGACGTACATGACCCGCTGGTGACCATGAACCTCCCCCTTTCATTTGGAAAGAACCACCTGACCATTATCAGCGCCTGCAGGCAGGACATGAGCGACCCAGATGACGTGAAGGACACGTTCTACGAGGATCTTCACTCTATCATTGCTGCTGTCCGAAAGCAGACACGCTCGCCATACTTGGTGATTTCAACGCTAGAGTCGGCTCTGACAGCGACTCCTGGGAAGGTGTCATCGGCAAACACGGAACAGGCCACTGCAACAGCAACGGTCTCCTGCTACTCCAGACATGTGCTGAGCATGAACTGCCGATCACCAACAGTCTTCCGCCTCCCTACCCGTAACAAGACATCATGGATGGATCCCCGCTCCAAGCATTGGCAACTCATTGGCTACGTCATTGTCAGGAAGAGGGATAGACAGGATGTGAGAGTCACCAAATCCATGTGTGGTGCCGCATACTGGACTGACCACCATCTCATAGTCAGCAAATTTAACACCCGGGTCCAACCCCAGAGACGCCCGCAAGGCAAGAAGGCTCCAATACGGCTTAGTGTCACCAGGCTGAAGAACAACAGACCCAAGCAGTTGTTCGTAGACACCCTGGAAGAATGCCCGAATCCGCCTCTTGGACACAACTCACGTCACCCACCTATCACCCCAAGATGACTGTAGTCCTCGTCGACTCGATGGTCGATCAACAGCATACACCCCCACCACACTCGCTCCGTTGCAGTCCCGGTAAGCTGTCATGCTCTCTGTCTCTGTTTGTCTATCTCAGTCTGTACGTCTGTCTGTCTGTCTGTTTCTCTGTCTGTTTCTCTGTCTGTCTGTTTTTCTGTCTGTCTGTCTCTCCTCTCTCTCTCTCTCTCTCTCTCTCTCTTCTCTCTCTCTCTCTCTCTCTCTCTCTCTCTCTCTCTCTCGGCCTAAAATCTGAATAAACATTCGCATTCTCTCTCCCTCCCCTCTCTCTCTCTGTCACACCAATGGGGTGCTGATATACAACTCGCCTCAGCTCAAGGAACTCGCCGACAACTCAACACCCACACTTCACGTCGGATTCAAAGAAAAATATAATTTCAACAATCTTCAATCACAAATGATGTAGTGTATGTCTGTATGCGTGATTATGAATATGTTTCTTTTTTCTTTTTACATGGTGTGATGTCTTGCAGTGTTCTTATCTTTATATCTCGCGTGACCCTTCGACGTCTGTTGTCCTCTCCCAGACGACGCTGACTGTGATGATTTGACCCGTCTTGCTCTTCTGGAGGCGCCACGTCCAAGACGGTCCAGTTGATAGACCCCAAGAGGCGTCAACACTCCAAGACAGTCCAGTCGGTCAGACTTCCGGTAGAGGTTATCAGAAGAACCAAGAGAAGAAAAAAAAAACCAAAAAGAAAAGCAGCAACCCACTGGTAAAAAGGTGGAGCACCGAGCGCATGCCCAGAGTTTCCTGACCGCCAGCGACACCAGCGTGCCAGAGTCCCTAGATGTCAGGTCAGGGTCGGTCCTCTGCGCGCTCGATACGTGGTTTTCAGCACTAACCCGGGCCACGGTAATGTTGAGACTGATCGATTCGATGTTCTCAACGTCTGTGTTCCTCCGCTGACTTGCGGTATATGCAAGATACAACGTCTTCTTGAGTTCCGATTATATTGCCCGTTGACTGGCTGCTGCTTTCTCCCACGTCTCCAATAGCCTAACTGTCCTTTTTCTTTTCCCGTCATTTCCTTAGAGAGATGTCTTGACGACGATGCTTAGCAATGACACATGAAGATTTGATGCATCGTCGAAAAGCTGATGTTACTTCTGTGGATTCGCAGCGCGATAAAATAAAAATAAAATACATACAAGCAGACGTGGTGTTTTGAAACTGCTTCGGTATGAGAAAAAAAATGATTTAAATTGCGATTGAGCAGCCTGGACAATATATTTGCGTCACGGCATACGTGAAGAGCTGTGACGTAATTGTGTGACGATAAAAGATGCGAGTCTATGAGGAAATCCAGAATTGGTCTCAGGTGTTTGGTCGAGAGGGCTGTCGCGTTACATATATGCCCCCGCTTAAGATTAAAACAGGGTCATAAACACTCTTTTAATCCAAGATAAGCCCAAAGACTAAACAACTGGCTTGACCAACCAATGAACGAGAGTAATAATTCAGTTCAATAACAATCTTACAAATTCAAACTTCACCATAATAACCAACAATTGTATCCCATCATAACCTTTCTACCCTGCCAATGAATGAAACTATATTATGTTCTTGTAAAGATCAAACGAAATACGTCCATAGCCCATGTTAGTGACCATGACGTCAAACTTGCGAGAGCTAAATTCGTGTCCTGAGACACGACTTACCTCCCTTAGCTAAATTTAGCAGCACAGGCCAATTTCAAGAGAAGTAGATAAGGAGCATATATACTTCAACATACCCCAAATCAACACGAATGGAATTTAAATGGTTCCACATATGTCACCCAGGTGCCTAAGTCTCTTATTCCTTAGCGCACTAGTGCTACTATGATGGGTAGCAAAACGAAGCCTCTGCTTCCTATGAAACGGTGCATAGATAGCACCCGACATCTGCTGGAACACGCTCATACCCCTATGATGAGAGACCAGCACGATGCCAAAACGAGCATTTCCCCAACGCTCCACTTGTGCTATGATGGCACATAAACCATTGTTCTCTAACAATGCTGAACAGAGCAAAGATGGCACCCGACATCAATTAAACCCAACTCATACTCCTACGATGAGTGTTTAATGTGATGCCAAAACGAGTGTTCTCCTAACACTCCAAGTGTGCTATGATGGGCACATAAATGTTCATGCCACTGTGCATGAACAGAATCTTGTTACCGTATGTGTAACAACTCACCTCTTTACAAAACTCCTGACACAGAACGATGCGGTCCAAATAATACACATTTCCTAAAAAAAAATGCAGTTTTATATTGACTGCCAAATTATAATCCATGTCACCACTTGCAGTATTATATCGACTGACTCATCACCTGAACTCAGTCATAAAATGCAGTATCATATGGACTGCCATTTTAATTCTATATAATATAGCAAAGTACACACTGCCGAACTAATTAACAAATCTCGCAACACATGTGACTTACAACTACATATGAACTTGCTATCTTTGGAACACACTGTTTAATGAATCCTTGACATGTAGTCAGCCCCAATGTTTTCTTCTCCTGAAATAACTCGAAGAGAGAAGGAATGCTGCTGCAGTTGTAGTGCCCAGCGCATGAGTCTTCCATTGTCAGTCTTTGATCTCTTGAGATACTCAAGCGGGCGATGGTCCGTTTCCAGCGTGAAATGTACACCAAACAAATACGGCTCAAATTTCTTAATTGCCCAAACGACGCCAAGACATTCCTTTTCTATGGTGGAGTAGTTCTGCTCTGCCTTGTTCAGTTTCTTGCTACTGTAGGCAACAGGCCTTAGATCTCCGTCCTTTTCTTGTAGGAGTACTGCCCCCAGACCTTGTCTGAAGCGTCGGTTCTCAAGACGTATTCTTTCCTACAATCTGGTAGAATGACTACTGGTTTCTTTGCAAGACTCTCTTTCAGAGCACTGATGTTCGCTCACATTCAGAATTCCATTTCACCAGATCTGGCTTTCCTTTCTTGGTTGCGTCCGTCAGCGGGGTGGCAATCTCGGCAAATTTTGGAATAAATTTCCGATAATAGCCTGCTAATCCCAAGAAGCTCTGATCTGTTTCTTAGTCTGCGGCCTCTCTGCATTCAATAGCCTCTCAACTTTGTCCGATTCTGGCTTGAGAGTGCCATTGGCAAGTTCGTGTCCAAGGAATGACAGTTCCTTATAACCTAGGAAACATTTGATGGCTTTGCAGTTAAACCTTCCTCCTTCAGTCTCTTGAGGACTGATTCAATTGCTGTGATTGTTCATTCCAATCCACGCTAGCAATCAGACATCATCGATGAAGTTGTGAATGTCTTCTCTTTTCAGTGTCCCAGTATTTTCTCATCATTCGAGAAAACACCGCACTGGCATTGCGCATTCCAAAAGGCATTCTCTTCCATGTATATTGTCCCCTCTGGTGTGCTGAAGGCCGTTTTCAGCTGATCTTCTTTTCGCATTGGAATCTGCCAAAAACCCTTACACAAATCGATCTTGGAGAAATACTTGCTTTATTCAGTTTGGCAAAGATCCCGTCTATATCTGGCATAGGCTCAGCGTCGAATTGAGTCACTGATTTAACTTCCTGTAATCGTACAAAATCTGACTGATCCATCCTTTTTCTTCACCAAAACAATTGGTGCATTGTAGGGTGAAGATGATTTTCAATGACTCCCATTTTCTCCATCTGAGCAGCTTCTTCTTTGATAATGTTCATCTGTGAGTGTGGCAACGGATATTGAGCCACTCGGATCGGGTCATCAGTACTGAGATTGAGTTCGCATTCTTCAAGTGTAGTAGATCCAGGCAAGTCCGAAAGCACTTCCTTATACTTGAAGATGATTTCCTCAACGTCACTTTCTGACTTTGTTTCAAATCTTCAGAGAGCTATTACCTGAGCGTAGTCTTCTGTTTTTTCAATGGAAATAGCGGCACACTTTCTTCACAGTAATTGTCTGTTTCTTCTTCATGGATGAAGACAGACACTTGTGCCTCTGGTTCTTTCCTCTCCTGATATTTCTTGACCAGATTTATGTGATATAGTTTTTCTTTCCCTTTGATTAGTATCTGGTAGTCCACCTTGTTGATCTTCTTGTGACTACAAAAGGACCTTTCCAAGACAGCTGGAGTCTCTTATGCTTGTCCGGAAGCAAGACCAACACTTTATCTCCCTCCTCCAAAGTACGTTCATGTGCCTTCTTATCGTAAGCTTTGACATAACGTTTCTTTGCCTTCTTCTGGTTTCCTTGGTCTCCTTTCAAAGCACGCTTGCGTACTCTACTGAGGCTGACATCATGTTCTTGTTCCTCTCTCGCTGTGCAGGAGTTACTGTGGCTAAGATCGACTGCTTGACCTTGAGCGCTGCCTCATCTCTTTCTTGAGATGTACTCGCATATCGATCGACGCCATAGTCACAAATATTGGTTCCTCTTTCATTTCCGACTTGTAGGCTGTCGCCACCTCTTCTTTCACTTGATTTGTTTCCTTCCCTGGTGCGATAGTTTCATTGGGTTTCATCATGGTCTCCTGAATAGTCTTAGTTGCTTCTTTTTCCCCTGTATCATGGCGCCTCGCCTAACTTCAATTGATTTCACATGTTTTAATCTCTGGTATTTCTCTCATTTCCAATGAGTACCGGTACTGGGAGTCCTCCGCCACAAGAACTTCAACTTTTCCGTGATAGTATGGTGTTTCAAGGTTTACAATGGCTGTGGGCAAGTTAGCTGTGGAATTGTTCGCAAAACGAACGACTTTACTTCTTCCCGTATAGCATTTCTGCGGGACCAAGTCCTGGTGCACCTGAGTTTGTGTGGCTCCAGTGTCTCTCATGGCTTCCGCTTGTGTTCCTCGACTTTCACCGTACAATAATATTGGTTCGGTCTCTGCATCCTAGCAACTTGGATGGCGGCCTGTGTATCCTCTTCTGGAACAGTGTCCCCTATTATTACTGACACCTGCGTATTATCAGGGCAGTATCTGACATAATGAGGTCCTCCACACTTGTAAACAACCTTTGCTTGGAGCACGTGAAAACGATGGTGGTCCTCTGACATGGTTACTGTTTCTTGGCTTCACCTCTGTCCCTTCCTTCTGCCGATTTGTATCACTTCTTGGTGGCTTCCTATTTTCATTAATATTGCCACGACCTTCCATTTGATTCTTGTTTGTAGTCTGGAGTTGCTGACCTCTAGAACTTGTTAGTCTGCCATTGATGAGTCGCTTCTCAGCCAATCTCGACTCGTCAAAGAGCTCAGCCGCATCCAGTACTTCTTGTTTTCCTGAGGGGGCTTTCTCCCTGATGAAACGCGCCTTATCCATAGGCAGTGTTTCCAGGAATTTTTCTATGATAAGCATCTCTTTGAATTTTCTTCTTCCTTGCTAGACATTTCGATCCATCTTTTCAGCATGTGATCGAGTCTTCCCAGTATACATTATTCTCCTCGCCGTCGCGGGTTTCGCACTAACGGAATTTCTTCCGGTAAATCACCGCGTTCAACTGATTCCGTTTTAGCAGTGTACTTTTTCACTTTGTAGTCGGCACTGTCTTCGACGGAATTTGGACATAGGCATCCCTAGCTTCCCCCTTCAAGAGAGGCGCTAATCTCGTGCCCCACTCATCCTCGTTCCATCTGTTCAAGGTCGCGACGCGTTCAAATTGAGTCAAGTACGCTTCAATGTCATCGCGATCTTCTAAGAATGGCATTTTCACTTTGCACACCGATTGTGCTTGGCCAATACTGCTTTGGTGAGCACTGATACGCACGTTGATTCAATGCGTCTAAGTTCTAAATCATGCTCGCGCTCGGCAGCACGTTCTCTCTCCTCGCGTTCGGTAGCCAATCTCTTTTCTTCGCGCTCGTATCCAATCTCTTTTCTTCGCGCTCGCAGCCAATCTCTTTTCTTCGCGCTCGGCAGCCATCTCTTTTCTTCGCGCTCGCAGCCCAATCTCTTTTCTTCGCGCTCGCAGCCAATCTCTTTCTTCGCGCTCGCTGCACGTTCTTTTCAATGTACTCGATCAAATCGCCGTCTTTCAATCCAAGGGCTTCACCCTGCGCTTTGAACATGACAAATACCGGTCCATAGTGACCTGACTTTGAGATGCCGTTACTACACGCCTGACCCTTGACTTCTTGGCAATCTTAACGAACAATTATATCAATGCAATACGATAATATCAAAACTTCTATAACTTACATACAGAGCTACACAATATCAATGTCTCTTCACTTAAACAGCAGTGCACTTGCTACACAAATACCTGTATCACACTGCCGGTATAGGGCACGTGATCCCCTCTCCAATCCGAGTTCGACTGTATGAGTCAAACAAATAACAAATATGGTCAAATCCTATCCTCAGGATTTACAATTGTATGAATATAGAAATGATATTACCAGTGGTGTTGATACCTACTACTAGATTCACTGAGTTGATTACTTTCCAAGAAATTCAAAGATATTTATCAACGTTATCGAATAATTTTTCTGAAAATTCTTTGTTATGAAATAAAGATGAATTTGGATAAATTTAGAAAAACTCTTAACGTATGCAGAAATGGAGCCAGCACACCCTAGAGAGGACTGGGCTCCACCCAACCCTCCCGCATCCACCTGAAGCGGAGAAAAAGAAAAACTGCCGACAAGGTCCGAGCTGAGAGGGGCGAGTTGGGGATCCAATGGATCCCACCGCTGCCACCAATATGTCACACCAATGGGGTGCTGATATACAACTCGCCTCAGCTCAAGGAACTCGCCGACAACTCAACACCCAACACTTCACGTCGGATTCAAAGAAAAATATAATTTCAACAATCTTCAATCACAAATGATGTAGTGTATGTCTGTATGCGTGATTATGAATAGTTTCTTTTTTCTTTTTACATGGTGTGATGTCTTGCAGTGTTCTTAACTTTATATCTCGCGTGACCCTTCGACGTCTGTTGTCCTCTCCCAGACGACGCTGACTGTGATGATTTGACCCGTCTTGCCTTCTGGAGGCGCCACGTCCAAGACGGTCCAGTTGATAGACCCCAAGAGGCGTCAACCTCCAAGACAGTCCAGTCGGTCAGACTTCCGGTAGAGGTTATCAGAAGAACCAAGAGAAGAAAAAAAAAACCAAAAAGAAAAGCAGCAACCCACTGGTAAAAAGGTGGAGCACCGAGCGCATGCCCAGTTTCCTGACCGCCAGCGACACCAGCGTGCCAGAGTCCCTAGATGTCAGGTCAGGGTCGGTCCTCTGCGCGCTCGATACGTGGTTTTCAGCACTAACCCGGGCCACGGTAATGTTGAGACTGATCGATTCGATGTTCTCAACGTCTGTGTTCCTCCGCTGACTTGCGGTATATGCAAGATACAACGTCTTCTTGAGTTCCGATTATTTGCCCGTTGACTGGCTGCTGCTTTCTCCCACGTCTCCAATAGCCTAACTGTCCTTTTTCTTTTCCCGTCATTTCCTTAGAGAGATGTCTTGACGACGATGCTTAGCAATGACACATGAAGATTTGATGCATCGTCGAAAAGCTGATGTTACTTCTGTGATTCGCAGCGCGATAAAATAAAAATAAAATACATACAAGCAGACGTGGTGTTTTGAAACTGCTTCGGTATGAGAAAAAAAATGATTTAAATTGCGAGTTGAGCAGCCTGGACAATATTTTGCGTCACGGCATACGTGAAGAGCTGTGACGTAATTTGTGGTGACGATAAAAGATGCGGAGTCTATGAGGAAATCCAAATTGGTCTCAGGTGTTTGGTCGAGAGGGCTGTCGCGTTACACTCTCTCTCTCTCTCTCTCGCTCTCTCTCTCTCTAAAGCTGTCTCTGGCTGGCTAGTTGACACTCTCTCTATCTATTTATATCTGTCTGTCTCTCTCTGTCTCTGTCTCTGTCCCTCTCTCTCTCTCTCCTCCTCTCTCTCTCTCTCTCTCTACTGTCTATCTGTCAGTCTGTCTCTCTCCTATTAAGCTATCTGGCTTGCTAACTGGCACACACTCTCTCTCTATTTATATCTGT
>CM031625.1:53776095-53783595 GCA_018398815.1 Conus ventricosus
TTCTGGCATTTTTTAATAGCAAACAAGATACCAACAATACTTAAACACAAAAAGAAAAATATCTTTTTTTGTTGTTGTTGAAATTCCTTGTATGTAACAGAAGAATTTGGTCTTGAACAATAAACAAGTGGTAACTTTTGCTCCCATAAGAAAACCTAACACACCGAATAACTTTTATTCAAGACTGGCACAGCCTTTTAAGCTTGAATAAAGTCAGACAAATACAAAACGAACAATCTAATAGTGGGGGAAAATAAATAAATTAGTAGTCTCATCTTTCTCTCTTAACTTTTAACATTAGAAATGAGGTTTGACGATAAATTGTTCTCCCAGAATGCCTCACGCCTGCGGTTTGTCAAAAGATCTTATGACAACAATGCTTCCTAATTTGACAGCATACAATGGGAGTTTATAATTATTCTTAATTTCTTTTACTTTCCCATACTTTGTGCACTTTTTTTGCATTCAGATATTTCAAAATGACGCAAATCACAAAACAGTCAAATTTGGGTTTAACAACGACTCTGCTGCTATGAATTAAAGTGAAAATGATGACTGACAAAAAGGAGAATGCGAAAAGGATGAATAAGTATTGGGAGATGACTGTGAAACTGAAGGACGACTGACTAAAGAAGAAAATGAAAATAATGAATGACGGGAGTAAACAATGAGGAAACGGTGGACGACAGACCGGAGAAGAATGTACAAAGGATCAGTGGATGACCGGAGAAGAATGTACAAAGGATCAGTGGATGACCTGGAGAGAATGTACAAAGGATCAGTGGATGACTGGAGAAGAATGTACAAAGGATCAGTGGATGACGAGAAGAATGTACAAAGGATCATGATGACCGGAAAGAATGTACAAGGATCAGTGGATGACCGGAAAGAATTACAATGATCATGGATACGAGAAGAATGAAAAGTGATCAGTGGATGACCGGAGAAGAATGTACAAAAGGACAGTGGAGACGGAGAAGATGACAAAGGATCATGCGATGCCGAGAGAAGATGTACAATAGGATCAGTGGATGACGGAGAGAATGTACAAAGGACATGATGACGGGAGAAGAATGTACAAGGTCAGTGGATGACGGAGAGAATGTCAAAGGATCAGTGATGACGGAGAAGAAGTACAAGGATCAGTGATGACGATGAAAAATGTAACAAGATCAGTGGACTACGGAGAGAATGTAAAAGGGATCAGTGATGACCGGAGAGAATGACAAGGAATTAGTGGGATGACTGGAGAATAAAATGATGAATGACCGATGGAGATCAACCTGGAAATAAACAATGATGACTGGAGAAAAACTTAAAATCGAAGATGACGATGGGAAGAAGAGAAAACGATAGAATGACTGATGAGAAGAAGATGAAAACGATAGAATGAGACTGAGAGAAGATGAAAACGATGAATGACTGACTGAGAAGAAGATGAAAACGATGAATGACTGACTGAGAAGAAGATGAATAAGAGATGAATGATGGAGAAGAACGTGAAGGGACGATGACAGATGTCAGAGGCACGTAGAACTAATGCAGGCTGACTGAAGAGATGACAACACAAGAAGACTGACGAGGGACTACAGCGTGAGAATGACAACACAATGACGATGAGGGAGGGACTACAGCGTAGAATGACAACACAATGAACGACTGACGGGAGGGATACAGCGTGAGAATGAAAACATAACGAATGACGGGAGGGATACAGCGTGAGATGATGAATGGGGAACGGATGTGAAGGTGACTGTAGAATGACGGCAAGGGGAAATGATGAAAAAAGCGGAAAAATGGAGAAGCGAAGATACAGGAGTGGGAGAAGAGCGATATGAATGATGAACGCTGGACGCAGTGGGGAGCGAAAAAAGCGAAATGGACGAGACGAATACAGAAGAATGTGAAAATAATTCATAACGGACGGAAGAAGAACGTGAGTTTGAGTAATGGATAAGACCAGAACAAGCGAATGACAGATGGGATTAGGAGAAGACGTTAACGGAAGAAATGATTTATGAAGAACAAGAACAGGAGAACATAAATATGACGGAGGAAGGAAAAAAAGTAAAAATATAAATGACAGCCACAGGAGCAAGAAACCGCGAAGATTATGACTGACTGACAGGAACGAGAACATGAAGAATGATCGACTGGACTGGAACATCATAATCATGAACGGATGAAGAAAAGAATGCGAAATGACGAAAGAGGGACACCAGACGAAGGTCTAGGGGTGAAAACGTGCTAAGGAAAAACTAACGAATGAGAAAAAGACAGGAGAAAAGAAGAACGCGAAAATGATGGAAGAGAAATGGGACAAGAACGTCAAAAACATGAAAAAGACATGGGAGACAACGTGAGAGTGATGAAGGGCAGTTCGGATAAGAAGAGAGAGAAACCGAGGATGGCGCATATGGCCCCGATTGAAAGAAAACGGGTACGCGCGAAAATGATAAAAGGGTGGACGAGAGGAGGACACAAGTGACCAATGATCGAGATGATTAAAACGTCAAAATCACGATGAGGGTGGGATGAAAAGAGAAAGCGATATCTATGAAACGGGAGGTGAACAGAAGAATGTGAGAATGAGAAATAATGGATGAAAGATGACGGACAGAATCATGGGTGGGAAAATAATGTGAGAACGATGATGGTAAAAAGGAAAAGAAGAGAGGACTGTGAGACCGATGGTTTAATAAACACTGGCCAGCGTTGGAATGGTGCAGTGACGGCCAGAATAAAACACAGGAAGCAATGAAAAAGAAGGTGAGAATGATGAATTGAAAACTCGGAGAGAAGGGAGATAAGAGGGAAGAACGTGGGAATCATGGAGTACGTGATAATCGGACATCGTCAGAGTAATCGAATGATGAATGGAATGAGAAGGGGACGAGAGAAAAACGAATGCTGGACGCGATCAGAAAAGAAGAACGAGAGAAAGCTGAGACGAGAAAGAGGGGCAGAGAACGACGAACATAACGAGGATGTCGCGAAAACGATGAACGCTGGACGAAGGGAAACGTGAAAATCATAAATGTCGGACGGAGGAAAACTGAAAATGATGAATGTAGGACGGGGAAAACGTGAAAATAAAGCATTTGGGGAGGAAGGAAACATAGAATAATGAGTATTGGACGGGGAAAACATAGAATAATGAGTATTGGACGGGGAAAACATAGAATAATGAGTATTGGACGGGGAAAACATAGAATAATGAGTATTGGACGGGGGAAAACATAGAATAATGAGTATTGGACGGGGAAAACGTGGAATAATGAGTATTGGACGGGGAAAACATAGATAATGAGTATTGGACGGGGAAAACGTGGAATAATGAATGTTCGATTGGGAAATGGTGAAAATGATGAATGTTGGATGGGGGAAAAGGGCGAAAATAATGAATGTTGCACCGAGGCAAACGTGAGAATGATGAATGTTGGATGGAGGAAACGTGAAAATGAAACATTTTGCAGTGGCGAAAAATGCGAGAATGATGAATATTGGGCGAGAAAAAAAATCTTGAGAATAACGAAAGAAGGACATGGAGAAAACATGGAAATGATGAATGGTAGACTAGGGAAAATCTGAGAACGATGAATATTGGAGTGTGAGGGGGTGTATGTGGTGTGTGTGTGTGTGTGTGTGTGTGTGTGTGTGTGTGTGTGTGTGTGTGTGTGTGTGAAGGGGAAGGATGGGGCGATTCAAAATGATGAACACTGGACTGGGGGAAACGTGGGGATGACCAATGTTGGGCTGTGGAGAAAGGTGAGAACAATAAATGTTGGACTGGAGGGAACAGGAAAACGAGGAATGTTGGACTGGAGGGAACAGGAAAACGAGGAATGTTGGACTGGAGGGAACAGGAAAACGAGGAATGTTGGACTGGAGGGAACAGGAAAACGAGGAATGTTGAACTGGAGGAACAGGAAAACGAGGAATGTTGAACTGGAGGGAACAGGAAAACGAGGAATGTTGAACTGGAGGGAACAGGAAAACGAGGAATTTGAACTGGAGGGAACAGGAAAACGAGGAATGTTGAACTGGAGGGAACAGGAAAACGAGGAATGTTGGACTGGAGGGAACAGGAAAACGAGGAATGTTGAACTGGAGGGGACAGGAAAACGAGGAATGTTGGACTGGAGGGAACAGGAAAACGAGGAATGTTGGACTGGAGGGAACAGGAAAACGAGGAATGTTGGACTGGAGGGAACAGGAAAACGAGGAATGTTGAACTGGAGGGAACAGGAAAACGAGGAATGTTGAACTGGAGGGAACAGGAAAACGAGAATGTTGGACTGGAGGGAACAGGAAAACGAGGGATGTTGGGCTGGAGGGAACAGGAAAACGAGGGATGTTGAACTGGGGGACAGGAAAACGAGGAATGTTGGACTGGAGGGAACAGGAAAACGAGGAATGTTGGACTGGGGAAAAGGCAAGAATGATGAATGTTTGACTGAGGGACTTGGGGATTGGGGTGGTGGGGGGGAGGAGGGGTGCGCGGCAATGGTGAATGCTGGACGGAGAAAACTGTTAAAATGACATATGTTGGACTGAAGGGGAAGAGAAGAAGCAGGAAAAATCAACAGATGGAAGGGTGGTGCGACGCCTGAAAGACGGATGAGGAAAGTGAAGGAAAGAGAAGAGCGTGAGAATGATGGCCTCAATGAAAACAAGATGGCGACAGAGTCATAGTGGGCACAATCAGCACAGAATGATGACCTCAATGAAAACAGGATGGCGACAGAGTAGTAGTGGGCACAATCAGCACAGAATGATGACCTCAATGAAAACAGGATGGCGACAGAGTAGTAGTGGGCACAATCAGCACAGAATGATGACCTCAATGAAAACAGGATGGCGACAGAGTCATAGTGGGCACAATCAGGACAGAATGATGGCGACAGAGTGATAGTGGGCACAATCAGCACAGAATGATGGCGACAGAGTCATAGTGGGCACAATCAACACAGAATGATGACCTCAATGAAAACAGGATGGCGACAGAGTCATAGTGGGCACAATCAGCACAGAATGATGGCGACAGAGTCATAGTGGGCACAATCAGCACAGAATGATGGCGACAGAGTCATAGTGGGCACAATCAGCACAGAATGATGACCTCAATGAAAACAGGATGGCGACAGAGTCATAGTGGGCACAATCAGCACAGAATGATGGCGACAGAGTCATAGTGGGCACAATCAGCACAGAATGATGACCTCAATGAAAACAGGATGGCGACAGAGTAATAGTGGGCACAATCAGCACAGAATGGTGGCGACAGAGTCATAGTGGGCACAATCAGCACAGAATGGTGGCGACAGAGTCATAGTGGGCACAATCAGCACAGAATGATAACCTCAATGAAAACAGGATGGCGACAGAGTCATAGTGGGCACAATCAGCACAGAATGGTGGCGACAGAGTCATAGTGGGCACAATCAGCACAGAATGAGACGGAATGAAAAGACGGGAACGCGATGAGACGAAGAGAACATGAGAACACTGAGCGTAGGACGGGGCAAGCGAGTGACAATAGTAAATGAAGAATAAGACGAGAAGAGGAGAACGTGAGAATGATAACCGAGGGGCTGGACAGTAACTGGGAAACGTGAAAACGATGATCAATGGACGAATGAAGAAAAGGAGAACGAAGTTCAATAGACGTGAGAAGACAACGTGAAACTGATGAATGATGCTCTGGGGGAGGAAAGGAGTTTTAAAAAATGAATGATGGATGGAAGAAGAACATAAAATTGAAAAAAAAAATAGACGGATAGGAGGGGAGAACTGAATGGAGCTGAATATGGTCCGTCCATCCTACTGTTCAATACCGCCGAAAGAAAAAGTATAGTGGTACTAATGGAAATGACAGTATCATAGGTTCGTAGCAATGCAGAATAATAGGTCGGCAGTGTGTAAAAGGAACTGTGTGTAGAGTAGCAATGCGGAATAATAGGTCGGCAGTGTGTAAAAGGAACTGTGTGTAGAGTAGCAATGCAGAATAATAGGTCAGCAGTGTGTAAAAGGAACTGTGTGTAGAGTAGCAATGCAGAATAATAGGTCAGCAGTGTGTAAAAGGAACTGTGTGTAGAGTAGCAATGCGGAATAATAGGTCAGCAGTGTGTAAAAGGAACTGTGTGTAGAGTAGCAATGCGGAATAATAGGTCAGCAGTGTGTAAAAGGAACTGTGTGTAGAGTAGCAATGCGGAATAATAGGTCGGCAGTGTGTAAAAGGAACTGTGTGTAGAGTAGCAATGCAAATAATAGGTCAGCAGTGTGTAAAAGGAACTGTGTGTAGAGTAGCAATGCAGAATAATAGGTCGGCAGTGTGTAAAAGGAACTGTGTGTAGAGTAGCAATGCAGAATAATAGGTCGGCAGTGTGTAAAAGGAACTGTGTGTAGAGTAGCAATGCAGAATAATAGGTCGGCAGTGTGTAAAAGGAACTGTGTGTAGAGTAGCAATGCAGACTAATAGGTCAGCAGTGTGTAAAAGGAACTGTGTGTAGAGTAGCATGCAGAATAATAGGTCAGCAGTGTGAAAAGGAACTGTGTGTAGAGTAGCAATGCGGAATAATAGGTCAGGCAGTGTGTAAAAGGAACTGTGTGTAGAGTAGCAATGCGGAATAATAGGTCGGCAGTGTGTAAAAGGAACTGGTGTAGAGTAGCAATGCAGAATAATAGGTCAGCAGTGTGTAAAAGGAACTGTGTGTAGAGTAGCAATGCAGAATAATAGGTCGGCAGTGTGTAAAAGGAACTGTGTGTAGAGTAGCAATGCAGAATAATAGGTCGGCAGTGTGTAAAAGGAACTGTGTGTAGAGTAGCAATGCAGAATAATAGGTCGGCAGTGTGTAAAAGGAACTGTGTGTAGAGTAGCAAAGCAGAATAATAGGTCAGCAGTGTGTAAAAGGAACTGTGTGTAGAGTAGCAATGCAGAATAATAGGTCAGCAGTGTGTAAAAGGAACTGTGTGTAGAGTAGCAATGCAGAATAATAGGTCAGCAGTGTGTAAAAGGAACTGTGTGTAGAGTAGCAATGCGGAATAATAGGTCAGCAGTGTGTAAAAGGAACTGTGTGTAGAGTAGCAATGCAGAATAATAGGTCAGCAGTGTGTAAAAGGAACTGTGTGTAGAGTAGCAATGCGGAATAATAGGTCAGCAGTGTGTAAAAGGAACTGTGTGTAGAGTAGCAATGCGGAATAATAGGTCGCAGTGTGTAAAAGGAACTGTGTGTAGAAGAGAAGAACGAGGGGAAAGGGAAGAAGAAGGGGGAGAGGGGGGGGGGGGGGTTGGGGGGGGGAGGAGACTGCAGGACTTCAAAGGCTGGCGGTGTAGCTGGGAAAGGCCAGATATGACGTAAGAGAATGGGGAAGATGGAAACATTAATAATGTATCAGAGGGGGTATGGGCGGTAATGGAAGGGCTACAGTATTATTGAAAAAAAGGGGGGGGGGGAGAAACAGAAGGGCCTCCGGTTCAAATCCATGAAACATTAAAAG
>CM031625.1:53786095-53791095 GCA_018398815.1 Conus ventricosus
CAGCGCCCCAACCACTCGGATCATTTCGCTCAGATGTTTTCTTTTGAAAAACCGATTCAAAGTTCGAGATAATCCCAATGCAACAAAGATACAATGCCTGATTACTGAACAGCATCGCAAATGAACAGCTAGTGCCTGTTCCTGTGGTTAAACTCTCACTTTCTAGTCACCAGATTACACGAAAGAACCTGCATCTTACAAAGATTATCAAGTAAAGAAGAAAGTGCCTTCCAGACTAAAGAAAGATGGAACAGACCCCAAATACAGAAAAAGTGGTTGGCAACGGTACAGGGGAAAAAAAACATAAAACGAATGCAAAGTCAAAGAGTAACACAAAAGAAGAAATTACCAGCACTGTATTTCTAGAAGACAGGGGCACAATTCACACTGAAGGACCCCCCCCCCCCCCCTTGCAATCCTATGGGGTGAATTATAAATGTATGCAGAGTGTTCAAAACAGATTAAAAACGGGCCACAGAGACAGAAAAAAAAACAGCGAAGAAAAGGAAACAGAAAAAAAGACAGTTTAAAAACAAAGCGAGGAAACAAATTACGAGCACAATATCGCAAGAAGACTGGAACACAATTTATACTAAAAGAGCCCTACCCCCATCCCATCCCCCCCGCCCTTCTTTGGAATGGGGTTTCCACTGTACATGGTGAGTTCTGGCGAGAGGTGTGCCGCCGATTGGCTAAGACTAAGATTGACCAAGATGACAGAGATGAAAAATAGACACACTAAAGGGGCTACTCGACGGTCAAGCAGGTTGGGAAAGTATCATAATAAAATCCGAAGAAGAACTGCGTTCACATTTTTAAAAGGAAACTTTTTTTTGGGGCCCCGGAATTCAGTTTTGGCAGCAATGATTTCTGTTTGGAGGGTACCCAAAATGTCATCAAAAGGCAGCAATGGGGACTGTTTTTAGGGAAACCCGGGAGAATTTCAGCAATTGAAAGGAATGAGTTCTGTTTTGAGGTACCCAGAAATGTCAGCTATTTCGGGAATGATTTTTTTGTGTTGAGGGTACCCGGGAAAAATGCAGTTTAGGCAGCAGTGAGTTCTTGTTGGGGGTTTCCCGAGAATTTCAGTTTGTGCAGTTTGTGTTGAGGGTACCCAAAAAAGTCCCAAATTCCCCGGGGTTCGAGTTGAGGGACCCAAGAATGTCACTAGGCCTTAAGTTCTGTTTTTAGGTCCCCAAAATAAAGTCCAGCTAGTGCGGGAAATTTTCTGGTTGAGGTACCCAAAAATTTTCAGCTGGCAGAAAGGGGTTTTTCTTTTTTTTGAGGGTACCCAGAAAAGCCCAGTTAGTCGGGGTTCTGTTTTTGGAAAAACCCCATAAAATGCCCAGCTAGGCAGCTTGTTTTGGGACCCGAAAGCCCTTTGGGGCTCCAGGATTTTTTTAAATCCCTGTCACGGCAAAGAAAGGAAGGGAAAAAGCTGGGGAAGGGAATCTGTTGAGGAACCCCAGAGGAAAGGGGGGAAAGGGGGTTTTGGGGGGGGGAAAAGGAGGTTTTGTTGGAGAAAAAACCTTTCCCCAGTTGAACTTGGTGTACGTTGAAAAAGGGGAAAAGGGGGGCCACATGAATAAACCCCAAGGGGGCCCCGGGGGAAGGGGGGGGGTACATTTTGATTTTTACAAAAAATTAGAAATTTAACATTAAAATAGGGGGGACTTAAACAAAACCTCCTTTCGGGGGCAAAAAAAAAAGGAAAACATTTATTTGTTTAAAACATAAATTCCCTGATTTTAAACCTACCCCTTCCGGGGGTTGCAAAAACAATTTTTTCGCGGCTTCCCTTTTCGGGGTTTGTGGTGGGGGGGGTTGTTGTGGTGTGGGGGTTTGGTATGGTGTGTGGGGAGTTTGTGTGTGTTGGGGGTGTGGTGTGTGGTGGTGTGTGTTTTGTGTGGTGTGTGTGTGGAGTGTGGGGTGGTTGGGGTGTGGGGGTGTGGCGAGTGGTGTGTTGGTTTGTTTTGGTGTTGTTTTGGGGGGTTTGGTGGGGTTGTGGGGGTGTGTTAGTGTGGTGTGGTTTTGTGTTGGGATGTTTGTGTTGTGTGTGTGTTGTGTTTGGTGTGGGTAAATGTGTGGTGTGTTGTGTTTTTGATGTGTGGTGGTTTGGTGTTGTGTGTGGTAAAATTGTGGTGGTGTGTGTGTTGGTGTGGGTGTTGAGTGTTTTGGTGTGTGGGTGTTTGGGAGTGTGGAGGGGTGTGTGTGGTGAGTGTGGGGTGGTGTTGGTGTGTTTTGGTGTGTGTTGAGTGGGGTTGTGTGGTGTGTGTTGTGGGGGGGTGTGATTTTTTGTGAGTGTGAGTGTTTTTGTGTTTTTGGGGTGTGGAGTGTTGAGTGTGAGTGTGGTTTGTTTTTGTGGTGTGGGGTGGGGATTTTAATGTTTTGGGGTTTGTGTGGTGGTGTGTGAGTGATGTGTGTGGTGTTTGAGTGTGTGGGGGTGTGGTTTGGTGTGGTGTGGTGTGGGGTGTGTGTGTGTGTGGTGTGTGGGGTGGGGTTTGGTGTGGGTGTGTGGGGTTTTGTGTGTTTTGTGGTGTGTGGGGGTGGGTGTGTGTGTTGTGGTGTTGTGTGTGGGGGGTAGTGTTTGTTTTTTGGTGATGTTTTGGTGTGGGGTATTGTTTGTTTGGTGTGTGTTTTGGGGTGTGTGTTTTGTGTGTGTGTGGTGTGTGGTGAGGTTTTGGGGTTTTGGTAAATGGGGAAGTGTGTGTGTTGTGTTTTGGTGTGTGTTGTGTGTGGGGGGTGTTGTGTGGGTGTAAAAGTTGTTGGGGTTGTGTTTTGTGTGTTTTGGTGTGTGTGTGTGTGTGGTTGTGTTTTTGGTGTTTTGTGTGGGTGTTTGTGTGTGTGGAGGGTGTTGTGATTGGGTGTGAGATTTGTTTTGTGAAGTTGTTTTGTGTTGTTTGGTGTGTGGTGTTGGTGTGTTGTGTGAGGGGTTGTGTTTTGGGGTGGTGTGTGTGTGTGTGTTTTTTTTGTTTGTGTTGAGGGGGGGGGAGTGGGGTGTTTTGAGAGTGTGTGTGTGGGTGGGTGTGGGTGTGTGTGTTTTTTGTGGTGGGGTGTGCCCTGTGCGTGTGTGTGTGTTTGTGTTTTGTGGTGGTTTTGTGTGTGTGTTGGGGTGTGTGTAGGGGCCCCGGGGGGGAGATGATGCGGGGGAGGGGGGATGGGGGGGGAAAATTCACTTGACTTCTCTCTTTTTCTGAAAAGGCAAGGGGGGGAAAAGAGGAAGAGGGGGGTGGAAATTTAAAGGGAAGGTAGCGGGAAGGGGGGGGGGGGTTGGAGGGGGTTGGCCGATCTCTGCAGTAAAACTCCAACAGATCATTTGGTTTTTTCAAGGGAATAAACATGGGCAAGGAATGACAGGGGGCGAAAAATTTGACTTGGGGGGGGAAAGGGGAAAAAATGGGGCGGGGGAATGACGGGGGCGGGGAAATAAATTGGGGGGGGGGGGGGGGGGGGTGGGGGGGGGGGGGGGGGGGGGGGGGGGGGAGGAAATGAAAAGGGGCGAGGATGACATGGGATGGGGGATGAAAAGGGGCGGGGAATGACATGGGGCGGGGAAATTTACATGGGGCGAGGAAAACAGGGGCAAGGAAAAAAGGGGGGGAAGGATACTTTGGGCGAGGAAGGGACAGGGGGAAAAGGATAAACAGGGGATGAGGGATGACATGGGGCGGGGAAATTGACATGGGCGGGGAAAATGAAAAGGGGCCAAAGGAAAATGACGGGGGCGAGGGATGAAAAGGCAGAATGACAGGGGGCGGGGAATCCCAGGGGGGAGGAATGACATGGGTGAGGGATAAATGGGACGGGGAAATTACGGGGGGCGAGGAATGACATGGGGGGGAATAAAAGGGGTGGGGGATAAAAGGGGGCAGGAATGACATGGGGAATAGGGGGGGCCCGGGGGATGCAGGGTCAGGAATGACATGGGGCGGGGATAGCATGGGGGGGGAATGATTTTGGGCAGGGATGAAAAGGGCGGGGAAATTTAACAGGGGGCATGGATGACATGGGCCGGGGAAAATGACAGGGGGCGGGGGATGACATGGGGCGAAGGGGGCAAGCGGGCTGGCAGAAAAGAAACGTTTTGCCTAAATTCCCGTCCAAATGAGGGGTGCTGCATTTGACCCATTTTTGTTTTGTGCTTTGTGCGTGTGTTGGGGTGTGGGGTTTTAAACATGAAATTTGTTGGGAGGGGGAATGTGTGTGTGTACGTACTTGTGCAGTGCGTGTGTTGTGTGCGGCGTGAGTGGTGCACGCGTGATTCCCGCGGGGGGGTGTGCGGGGTTTGGCACGGGCGCGGGCGGTCGTGTTTTGGTGGGGATGCGCGCGGCCTGTGTGGGGTTGTTGTGTGTGTGTGGGGGTTTTTGTGTGGGGTTTTGGGTGGGGTGTGCTTTTCCCACGACAATGCACTCACAGATTCTATTTCAGCCCCACCAGACTTTCCCCCCAGTCATTTTTCCGGTTTCCCCCTTCAACACCCTCCCCCTCCCTTTGAGACAATTCCAACAAAACAACCCCCCCCCCCCCCCCCCCCCCCCTTAAAGACACCCCCGCCCCCCCACACCGACAAACACCCCACCCCCCCAAACAAAAGGGCGGAATTCCGCCGACCCCCCCACCCCCGGGGGTTCCTTGGGCTCCCCCCCCCTCTGGGGCCCAAACCCAGGGTGCCATTCCCCCAAAATTCCAGAAGTCGCTGACCCGAATTAGCTGGCGATGGTCACAACTTACATGCTGTTTCCAAACAGGCACAGCTACCCTTTTTTTTCTATAAATTTGGGGGTAACATTAGCCTGGTCTACGTAACAGGGAAACCCATTTCTTGGGCCGTAAAAAATACCACCCTGCCCTACGCCATTGGCCCTGCAACTGGGGTACCCCCCCCCCCCCCCCCCCCCCCCCCCATTTTAACCCCCATCAAACGAGCCTTCACGATCTTTAAAGGCTATTTAAAAACCCAACTGACGCGCCATTGCCCCTAGCGCGTACCCCCAACCCCC